>CABHPP010144466.1:0-19113 GCA_902168425.1 Peromyscus attwateri | reverse complement strand
GTGTGTGTGTGTGTGTGTGTGTGTGTGTGTGTGTGTGTGTGTATAAGCACACACATATGTGTGATTAGGTCACAGTAGCCAGGTCAAACATTATTGTAGATTTTTCTGTGAAGGTATTTTTTCATTTTAATTAACATTTAAATCACTGGAGTTTAACTAAACCACATAATGTTGGTCTTCACATAAATAGCCAAAGCCCCAGTCAAAAAGACTAGTCTCCCTTGAGGATTTCTGCCAGCAGCTGCCTTTGAACTTGAACTATGGCTCTTTTTGGATCTTCAACCTGATGTTTTGTCCCACGGATTCTGGACTTGTCTGCAGTTCCTTCAAATAAACAAAGATATGTGTATGATACATGTGACAATAGGGTGTATAATTCAGTCTTAGTCAATGTTCTTTAGCTGTGAAAAAACACCATAACCAGGGCAACTCATAAAGGAAAACATTTAACTGGGACTGGCTTATAGTTCAGAGGTTTAGTCCATTGTCATCATGGCAGGAAGCATGGCAGCATGCAAGCAGACATGGTGCTGGAGAAGAAGCTGAGTGTTTACATCTGGATCCACAGACAGCAGGAAAAGAGTGACACTCGGCCTGGCTTGAGCATTTGAAACCCCAAAGCCCACCTCCAGTGACACATTTCCTCTGACAGGGCCACACCTACTCCAATAAGACCATACTTCCTAATACATGTCAAATATCCCTAATGAGCTAACATTCAAATATATAAGCCTATGGGAGCCTATTCCTGTTCAAACTACCACAACATACATGGCATGTTTGTTCTATTTCTCTGGAAAATCCTGACAATGTAACTGATCAAAATATAAGGTAGAGGCAGGTATTTGGTAAGGGGCAACAAGAGAGTCTTGGTCACGACACAAAGCAAAGCATGGGGATGGAGGGATGAGAAGTTAGACGACATGACCCAGCCTCTGGGAATCCACACTCCTGGTGACCTTCCACGCAGGTTTCAACAGTCAAGCAGAGTGCCCAGTTAAAGCCTGACAAGAGAGATGTGAACATGCAGTTGCCTGAGGCATACCTGTTTCATCTTGACCTATTTTTATTGTAGGAGAAGGAATGCCATTAGTCACTGGTAGCAACAGAGGACAGTTTTCTGTAGAGATGGATTTGACAAGTGTTTCCAGAACCGAAGAGCTACACCTGGAGGCAGGCTGTCCAGAGGGAGTCATGTTCGTTCCCCCTGTCCCATGGAGAAATACAAAATAAAAGACCATGGAAAGAACCTCTTCAGGCTACTTGGATCCTTCCTTTCACAGGGCACCCAGGGAGGCAGATAAATAAAATGACTGGGCTGATGGAGAAGGTGTCATGTACCTGTCCAGGACCTTTGGAATAATAAATGGGTCACTGAAGGTGGATCTTGGTTTTTCAAAGGATTTGGTGAGGATTGTAAAGGTTAATATTGATGAAGACACATGAATTCTTAGACACATGCGCATCTAAGAAAAGGAAGTTATGGAGCAATTGTTTTTTAGAAATGTAGAGACCTTTTACCCGAATTATTACCAGTAAATACATATGCTTGAAGTATAAAGTCACTTAACTCTTAGAGAGAATCTCTGATAAATCAAGACAAATGAGACAGTAGATGGCCTGTTTTCAGTTCAGAGTATTTTCATTTACCTTAGTTGAGATGACCACAGATGCTAAGCAATATATTGGGTTGGGCAAAACTTGTGTGTGTGTGTGTGTGTGTGTGTGTGTGTGTGTGTGTGTGTGTCTGTCTGTCTGTCTGTCTGTCTGCCTGTCTGTCTGTGTGATAAGCTAATATTCCTACATTCCAGGATTTGTGGTGGTCACTACCCATCACAACCAGTGTGAAGAGGACAGGAAAGGGAGTATAGCAGCCTCATAAACTATGAACTCACAGGAGAGTGAGCTGAGCAGAGGCTCATTTGCTGATGGAATAAAAGGGGAAGAGAAGGGATGAAGACCAGCCCAAAGGAGGAGATGGGCACTGGAGTAATGCCCTGCTCTGAAGGCAGACCCAAAACCTCCAGCCTCAGAAGAACCACGAAGCCTAGGGAAATCAGCAGCAGCCTCCCCTGCACAGAAAGCAGCTCTGTGTACCTAGATCAAGGGACCTTGGGCTTCCACAGTTGCTGAGGGCGGGGAGCAGGACTACAGGGCATTTCTGTTCACATCTGATGTCAGATAGCTCTGCTGCAAGCCCCACGTAAACATACGCCTTCTGCTTCTAAGTCGATGGAATAAGAGCAGGCATTGGCAGGAAGCTTCTGTGAGGACCTCTCTCTGCCCACTCTTGCTGCCCCCATCCTCACTGATTTCTGTCTGTGTCTCCTTTGGAGCTGCAGTGGAACATCCACTCAGTACCTGCCTCACTATCAAACTCATCCCTTAACTCTTGCAGTCTAGGGCTGTTATCCACCTCCAACAGCTAATGGGACAATACAGACCCCAGTCTCCCTGGCTGAAACCCGCCCTGTCCCTAACCTCCACAGTGCTACACCAGTGCCAAACCTGCTGATCCCCCCCCCCTTGAACTGGACACCACATGGATGGTGTTCAACATGGACCACAAGCTAGGGCTGCTCACCTGAGGACAGAAAGGAGATGGTTAGAGTTCCAAAGAGTTTCCTTGCCTGGAAGTTGCTGCCAGTGTTGTGGACATCAAGGTTATGCCAGAAAGACTGCTGAGAAGGTCATTTGCAAAAGAAATAGAGCTATGCTGGTCTCAGGAGCTCCTGGGAACAAAATGAAGGGAAATTTTTGAATATGTGCTATTCTTACAGATTCCCTTCAGCCACAGAAAAATGACCTGCCAGCAACAGCAACACAAAGTCCTCCTCAATTCCCTCCCCAGGTTCTGGAGCCCTGTCCTCCATTCCCTGGCCAACAGAAATATGTCCCTCTGAAGCATCTCCCATGCCAATAGGAAGGCCCACCAAAGCAGAGATGACATCTCTGAGATCACCCTCCTCTTCCTGGATGTGTAGTGGCTGGATTCTCCTCTCATCGAAGATTCAATTTCCTTTGAAAACTAGAACCACAGATACCTCAGAAGAGGCCTCTTCTCCCCATCTCTAACTAAACCTGAAACCTCCACAATAAACCAGCCAAGCTCTCCCATCTGCCGCATAGACAATACATTACATCTTTTCAAGATGGACAGGCCTGTGCTTCTGTAGTAACCACCACTGCCATGGGTGAGACCATGACCCATTCCTCCATGGCTGTATCCTGTACCCACAACGACACTGGTCCCTAACAACACCTACCACTGGACGCTGAAAGAGTGTTCTATGGAAAGAAAAACAAACAACAAAACATACTACATTTTCTTCAGATTCCATACAGGAAAAAGGAGGTTCTCCTAAATGAGCTCATCGTTCATTTGAGAAGCCATCCCTGCCATGTGCCACAGAGGAGTTAGTGAAGCTCCTAACTCCCATGCTTCTCAGCCTCCCTCCTCCCTCTTAAAATCTTCCCAGGCAGTTTTCTGTACCTGCAATCCAATCCCCAACCGTCAGACACATGTCTAGTTTCTGTTCCTTCCATCAGAGGCATTCTCCCTGAAGAATCTTAACTATTCTTCCGGTATCACCTAGACTAATACATGCCCATGGGTGGGGATGGGCAACTGGGAACAGGCAATGGTGCAGGAAAAGGACTAATGGCTTAGCTAGGAAAACAGCACCCAGGGGAAGGAAGAGGAACCCTGTGGAACCCTCCATTCTTCAAGTCCAACTGACCAGATCCCATAAAATGCCTCATCCCCAGAGGAAAGGTAGACCTAAGGAGAGCAAGGTGGCCAGTGATAGAGATGTTGAGCAGGATGGAAACATGAGGGTCAAGACACTGAGTCACGCAGAGAAAACAATATTCCCTTTGAACTGTATTCATTGTGCCATGTATCAGCCACCTACCAAATGAAACTAAAGATTCTGAGCAGCTTATGGTCTCTGTTACATACAGCTGCAAGATACTAACTTGCAATCAAAACTTCAAATGTCACCCTGTCTGATATTCTAGTACATGGAATGACCGTTCTAATACAATGCCAAAATAAACACAGTAAGTTTAAGACTATCTCTGTGGAAGCAGGATTAATGCTTAGAAGACATCCCTGGTTTTGTTAAAAATTTTTAGGAGATTCGAATTTATGTCTAAGCCGGGTGGTAATCCCAGCAATTGAGGGAAGGAAGAAGGCCATCCTACCTTACATGGCAAGTCTGAGGACAACCTGGGTTACAGGACTACATGAGATGTCTCAAAAAATTAATAGTGTGTGTGTGTGTGTGTGTGTGTGTGTGTGTGTGTGTGTGTGTGTTTTCTGCATTCAAGAAACATAAAACTTTATGAGCAAAACAAATACAGCAGCCAACAGAATTCTAGTTGATGAGTATTGACAATTTTTTTTTTGAGACAGGGTTTCTCTGTGTAACTGGGTGGTAGGTTACATAACAAACACTCCCAAAAGATGTTCCATCCTATGCCTGAATTTATGAACATGTTACCTTACATCTCAGTTAAGGATTTTGAGATGAGAATATTGAGTACATTTGACTATATAAATGGGATATTAAAATATTTGTTTTACCAAAAACCACACATATTTGGAGACGGCAGGCTATCCTTCTTCTAAAGGCTGAATGGTATTCTGCTGTGTGTATTTATCACGTTCTCCCAATCCGTTCATCTAGCAGTAGCCATTTAGGCTTTTTCCACAGCTTAGCTGTTTGACAGACCGGGCTAGAGGCTGTTGTCCCAATGTGTGCTGCCATCTGGTGGCAACAGAAGATCATTACGAAAACAAAGTTTATGGAGCCAGAGAGCTTCTAAACTCAGCTGCTCAGAGTGTGTACTGCTCTCCCAGCAGGATCCAGTTTGGTACCCAACACCTACATCAGGTGAGAGAGAGAGAGAGAGGGACCTGCAGTGTGTGGCTTCCATAAGCACATTCATGTGTGTGACGTACCTACATATAGATATGCATACACATAAAGTAAAAATAAAAGTCAATTCAGCCTCCTCTCACACATACATATGAAGCAAACCTGGTCAAGAAATTAGCAAGAGCTAGGTTAAGTCAACTGAACACATCTCCTGACTTTCCTGGTTTCTAGTACTACATCAAATGAGGAAAATCAATTCTGTTTTTCATCTTCCTTCCATACATGAAGACTTTTGTGCCTGTGCTCTGGTCTTGCTGCAAGCACTCCCAACATGTTGAAGAATCTTCTCTCCATGTCTGCGGCCTCCGTTACAGAATGTGCTCTAGTCAGTTTCTGCCCCTTGCTGGATCACAGGGCAAAGGCAGCAGAAGCTTGGCAGGAAGCCTTGGGAAGAGGCCCTGGGCAGATTGTACTCACAATGGCAGAGATGGGAAGGCCTGCCTTCCCTCTGGAGAATGATCCTATCTACC
Source organism: Peromyscus attwateri (assembly GCA_902168425.1). Lineage (NCBI taxonomy): Eukaryota > Metazoa > Chordata > Mammalia > Rodentia > Cricetidae > Peromyscus > Peromyscus attwateri. The sequence continues at coordinate 13,700 of CABHPP010144466.1, read as the reverse complement.
CAGCCTCCTCTACACACCCCTTGCCTGGGTGCTTTCTTTCCAAGTCCCTAGTCCCAGGTCCTCCCTTGTTCCTAGAGCTCTCAGAAGACAGAAAAATGTGTTGTTGTGGGAAGTAGAAATTCATGGTAAGAAAGATTGATCTCCTAGGAAAGGGAGACTGAGGTCTAAATCTCATGGGAAGTCCCTTTCTGCTTGAGACTCAGTCTTGGGGCTGAGGGTGCTTGCTACCTTGGCTTGTCATTGTTAGCCTAATTCAGATATCCTGATGACTAAGGCTAACCTGTAGAGAAGACCCCACCTGCCAGGAACCAGATATCTCTCTTTGGATAACTCATTTGATTCTTAGCTCATCTTGCAAATCCAGCTAGAGGTCCCTCAAATAGTCATTGAACATCTTAAATATGAGGCCCAAGACAACAATAAAGAGGCAATAATGAAAGTTCCCTCTTTAGAGTGAGGGCACTTTGTGAGAAAGGACACGTATCCAGAGCTGCTTCCCAGTAGAAGCTTTAGGGGGTGTGCTGGGGGCAAGGGGAGAAGGAAGGAGAGTCTTACATGAAAGGCAAGGTTTTCAAACTGTGCAGATCAACTAGATGAAAGGGGCAAAGGGGAAGGGCATTCCAGTTAGAGAGAATAACTCAGAGCTATTTAAATAATGTTTAAATGACAATGAGAGACTAGCATGCTGGGCAGATACGGGGCACGGGTCACAAAGATAGTAAGTGGTCTTGTTCTCTAGACTAGATCATCAAATGATGGAAATAGACTGAGAATTCTATAACTACAAAATACGAGGATAAAAATCTCAGAATGCACCAGGTCTTGTGGTAGAGGCCAGGCCAGTATTCCCAGAAAGTTTAAGGCTAGCCTGAGTATAACTTAGTTAGTAGCCTGTAACAAAGGGGAGGGGGGGGGGGGAGAGGGCTGGGAATATAACTCAGAAGTACAGAACACTGGCCTAGGCTGTGTGAAGCCCAAGGTTTAATCTCCACTCCAAAAAAAAAACAAAAACAAAAAACGTTGTTTTAGAAAGATCTGGCTGGCTGCAGTAACTAGCAGCCTGAATCAGATAAATGTTTCAGGTAAATTCTTTATCAGCTTACAGTTGAGCACAGGAGAAGGAAAACATGCCTGGCAGAAAATGAAAACACACTTTCCAGTAAAACTGGACCCGGTAAATTCTGAGAACTGCACGTAGCCTGACTCCAGGAAGGATACAGAGTGTAGAAAAACCAACACTGGGACCTGATTAGTAAGGTTTCCATAGACTTAATGAGCAACCTTGGCCCTCCTCTCCAGCTCTGTAGCTAAGCTTTTGTTACACTGCAATCTACTGTGGCCGTATAATAGAGTATGAAATGGAGGGAAGGAGGTAAGGACATCCGTCTATGACAGTGATGCTGGTGAAGACAGCGGTACAGCGGGAAATAAGACTGATGGAGGTAGATGGTCAGTATCGCTCACCAACACTGGCCAGCAGCCTGTGGCTAAGCAAACAGCTGCCAAACCCTAAGAGTACAGGTGCTGTGGGGCTGAGAAGGGGGCAGCAGGCTTCATGAGCCTGGCAGATTCTGATATAGAAGCTTTGTTGAATAGCAATATTGCTTAGAGTTGGGGCTCACAATAAGGGGCCTGTTAGGAAAGATCAGATAGATGAATTCTCACTTTGTTCAATCAGCTTGAGGGGGTTAACATTTGGTCACAGAAAACAGCAAGAGTACAGGCTTTGGAATCCTTTGGCTTGGCTGCAGTGATGTAAAGAATGAGATGAAATGTAAGTGTGTGAGGAGAAAAGAGACCAAAAAGTTGGAAGGTTTCTGCAGAGAAGGAAGATCTCAGAAAGAATAGCAGCCAAGGCTAGAGAGGCAGGACCCTGTCCAGGTCATGGGGGACCCAGAGGAGAAAGGACCGAAAAAGGCCACAACAGCCTCAAATTTCACAGTGAAATCAAGCAGGATAAACACAGAACTAGAGTTATGAGGATATCATGAAACTTCCCTCTTCCTGCATCCAATGAGCATAAATGTCGGGGAAACATCACTAATGGTGATTGGAGAAAGAAAGAGGTGTGCAGGATCGCATGAGTCACCTATGAGGCACAAGGAAAGGAAAACTGGTGTTAGCTTTGATTAAAATCCTGTCCAAGAGACCCTCTGAGGATGAAGTGATCTGAGCCAACAGAAGCTGGAAAAGAACTGGCTAAATTTAGCAGGAGCCACAGGAAGAGAGCAAAGGAGATGCCTTTGCCAATGTTAAAGAAACATGATCAAAATTTCAACTATGCAATAGAAGCGAAGGAGTCCTGAAGAGCACATTCACTTTCATGAAATAAAAGTCAGCTTTAAGACCCTGCCAAGCCCGGAAGCATCTTGCATCAGCTCAGAATAGTTCTTTTTATTAATTTAGTTCAGTGGCTGAGGTTTTAATTTTAAAAATTCTTTCCATATTCTGTATTTTGATCATGCTCCTTACCCTCCCCCAATTTCTGCCACATCCCCCCACTCCTTACTTACCCAACATTAAGTCCTCTCTTTTAAAACAAGTAAAAACGCCGGGCGTTGGTGGCTCACGCCTTTAATCCCAGCACTCAGGAGGCAGAGCCAGGCGGATCTCTGTGAGTTCGAGGCCATCCTGGGCTACCAAGTGAGCTCCAGGAAAGGCGCAAAGCTACACAGAGAGACCCTGTCTCAAAAAACCAAAAAAAATAAGAAATAAAAAATAAATAAAACAAGTAAAAGCAAACAGAAAAACAAACACAAAAATGAAAATCAGAACATTCAAAAGACCAGTAAGACAAAACATACAATAAAAAGTACACAACAAAAGCCAAGATGTTTGTTTTGTGTTGGCCTACAAATACTGGTCATGAGGCATGCCCTGGAGTGCACTTGATATTCCTAGTGACACTTCATTGGAGAAAACTGATTTTTCCCCCATCAGGTATCAATTGCAAATAGCTTCTTGGTTCTGGATGGAACCTTGCATCACCTTCCCCCTCTTAGTGCTGGGACCCCATGTGGCTTGAACCTATACAGGCCTTGTGTATGCTGCCACAGCCTTTGTGAGTTCATATGCGTATCAGTCCTGATGTACATGGAAGACACTGCTTCCTTAGAGCTCTGGCATTTGCAATCTTTCTGCATCTTCTTCCACATATATCTCCTCAGCCTTGAGGTGGAGGTCTGATGAAAACATCCCTTTCAAGACTGAATGCTCCAAAATCTCTCACTCTCTCATTGTCCAGTTGTGAGTCTCTGCATTGGTTGCTATCTACAAGAAAAAGACTCTCTGGTGTGGACTGAGTGAGGCACTGATCTATGGATATAGCAGTATGTGATGAGGAGTCATTGTATTGCTATGTTCCTTTGGCAGAATAATAGCATAGGCTTTCCCCTATGTCCATGACCTATCTAGTCTCAGGTCCTTGGCAATTTTAGCAGTGTCAAGTATGGATTACATCACATTATATCTTGTAGTCACTAGTATACCAGGTCACTGTTGTAGGGTTTATAGATTGGTGATAATGATGATTACTTTTTCTCCTCCAGTAGTGTGCAGAATACTTTCCAGCCCCATGAATACTAGTCAGTAGGAGTGAGGCTTCAAGTCAGGTGCCAGCTCAACTTCTCTGTGTCCAATGACATAAGTGTCTTCCACAATAGAGCCTTACCACTAAGTTGTGAAGAGAAACCAATAGCCTTGGTAATAGCCTATGATGTTTGGGGGATTTCATAGGACCCCTTTGGCTAATGACTCAACAAGATGCAACCCATTCCTGGAATTGGAGGCTTTACTTGATAGCATAAGATGTCTGCTTGGAGCATTGTCACTTCTACTAACTGGTGACTTCATTTAGATTCCTTTTATGTGCATATTTGTTTTGGAAGCTTCTACAGTAGTAGATTTCCATATGGGTTTATAGTAGGTGTCCTTCAACCATATCTTCTCTTTTACAAATAACAACATATCCTGGCAAGAATATAGGAAAAGGGAACATTTATTCATTGCTGGTGGGAGTGCAAACTTGCACAAACACTATGGAAACAAGTGTGGCAGTTCCTTAGGAAGCTGGGAATTGATCTACTTCAAGATCCAGCTGTACTACTCTTGATCATATATTCAAATGATTCTACATCCTACTACAGAAATACTTTGCTTATCCATGTTTATTGCTGCTCTATTCATAACAGCCAGAAATTGGAAATAGACTAGATGTCCATCAACTGATGAACAGACAATGAAAATGTGGTACATTCATACAATGGAACATTATTCAGCTGTTAAGAAAAATGAGGTTATGAAATTTGCAGGTAAATGTATAATGCTAGGAAAAAATCATCCTGAATAACACAGATCTAAAAATTACATATATTGTATGCTTTCTCTTATATGTGAGTGCCAGGGAGAGGATCTCCCAAGGAAGAGAAATAGAATACAGTATTATAGAGAACTTAGAATGTTTTGTTGCCATTGCTCTCCTCTGTACATAGTACCAACCCTTACTCAGAACAACTAGAAACAGCTGGATGAGCCAGGAGGAGCAGAAACTCCAAACAGCTGATAGGGAAGATTATCTCCTTTCTTGTAGAGGCATCTTACCCCCAGCAGTGCAGGTGGGAAAGAGAAGGAATTACTGGATTCAGGAAAATTGTCTTCTGGTTATGGATATAAGGTTACTTGTGTAGTAGGAGATGAACAGAGACTCATTTCTTAGCATGACCCTAAGAGTCAATAGGATCTACTTGAGATTTCACCTCAGAGGGAAGAGTCAAACCCTGAGGGAAGGAAGAGGTATTAAAAGTCTTCAAGAGAAGGAATAGTGATCCATCCTGGCTTTATTCTTTGAGTACTGCTTATTTGACAAAATTTACCAAGAAAAATAACAATGGGGGGTGTAGGTTCAATGGGGACACTGGAGGGAATGTGGAGAGGGGTAACTAATACTAGCAATATTTGAACTATTCATTTGAAAACTTACTATTTTATAGGCTCCGTGGATGGATAGGTAGACAGACAGACAGATGATAAAAGTTTAAATGGAGTTGTCCTACACAGAGAGGTTAATTCTACTCCAAGAAGTCATAGATTGGCAAGCAAAAAGCCATGTATGGAATACCTCCTTTTTAGTTGTTGATCAGTGAGGTCCCAGAGACCACCAAAAGCAATACAAGCTGTTGTCATTGCTCCCAGTTGCCCACCAGAACTTGATTGTAAGACCCTATTACTGAAGACAACATACACTGGACACAAGACATAGAGAAATCAAACTGATACAGACCAGGAAGCTTCCTCCATGCTTGATAGCTTTCATAGTACCAGAAGGTGCCATGTAGGCTGCAATGAAGAAAAATCAAGATCGTGCCCAGCTGAGAACACTGTGAGCTATGATAATGATCCTTGAAAGATTTGTCCGTGAGTACAATAGTGGTATGAATGCTGTGTGAGTAACCAACTGTTTTCTAGGTGGAGTTAAGACCCCTCTCTACCGGAGTAAACTCAGGTCTATTGCTATAAATCTGGCCAAGAATCCATGGCTGGGGAGCTCACATGCCCTAGGGAAAAACTATTACTATTATTTTGTTAAGTTAGCATAGTGCCAAATTACCTTCCAAATACTCTCTGCACTCACAGTGCAGTTCTCAGTCCTCAAAATGAACTGCTTTTTGCAGTGGACAATGGTTAACACAGATACTCTCAGCTTGTCCAAGTGCAGAGAATAAAATGTGTCAATAAAATGCTCTGCCCTAAAAGAGACCTCTGTGTCACACTTCCTGCACTCAAGGCTCAGGGAATGTCTTCTGGACCTGGCAGGGCTATTGCACTCATTTACTCAAGTAGCTGTGGCTGTGGGCACAACACCTGGGCAAGATCAAGTTCATCAATATCCCAGCACAACGAGGGGAGAGCTCTCAAGCCCCACCCCTAAGATGAGGAGCTTTGGGCAGTTGGGGTGAAGGATATGGAAGGAGGATCCAGGAGGACTTAGAAGGGAAGTCCCCAGGAGAAAATGATTAAAATGCATTGTACACATGTTTGAAATTCTCAAAGAATAAATTAAAATGTGAAGAAAAAAGACTTTGCCATAAAGCTATAGAAGGAAATTTAGCTAAAATTGCCCATTATTAGAATTTCCCTGACCTTTTGGTACACATAGTGGAACCACAGAATTTCTGGTGTGTGTGTGTGTGTGTCTGTCTGTCCGTCTGCCCGTGTGTCTGTGTGTGTGTCTGTGTGTGTCCATCTGTCTGTCTGTCTGTGTGTGCTTGCATCTGTGTGTGTGTGTGTGTGTGTGTGTGTGTGTGTGTGTGCGTGCTATGTGCACACCTATGTACATAAATTCAGAGGCCACAGCAGGATGTCAGGTTCCTCCCCATCCTTCTCAACCCTTTTGCCTTGAGGCATTGTCTCTCACTGAACCAGAAGCTTACCACTTTCACTGAGGGGCTAGTTAACAAAGTCTCAGGATCCACCCAACTCTGCCGCACCTTCAGGATTATGGGAACAGCCTAGGGATTCAAACTCCTGTCTTCATACTTTGCAGAATAAGTACTCTTACTCACTGAGACATCTCTTCCAGCCATCTCTTGGCTTTGGTTGGCCTTCATGTCTAAATTACTATTGTTTATTAATGACATTTATATTAACTGTCCCTACTCAAAACAGAAATTATGTTTTAACATTAACATTGAAATGCTTAATCTTGATGAGAACATCACCAGGATATTTAGCTGGAAGACAGAAAATGATCGTACGGAGAAAGGTTAAAGAACAGTATAAGAACTGAAAAGGTGCGCGTCAGAGCCAAGATCAGAACTGAGAAGCAAGTAGAGATGGAGACACAGGACTGGGGAGATGGTTCAATTGATAGAGTGTTTGCTTCATAAGGACCTGAATTCAGTACCCAGAAACAATGTATTTTTAAAAAGTGGGCATGGTAGCAAGGTGACACATGTTTGTAATCCCATTGTTGGGAAAAGTGAGACTGATGGATCCTTGGGATTTGTTAGCCAGTGAGACATCTTGAGGAGGGAAGGGGAGAGGGGAGTGTGAAGAGAAGGGGAGGGGAGGGGAGAGGAGAGGGGAGGAGAGGAGAAATAGTGCCTATGCATGAGGAATAACACACAATACCTCTGGCATACACCCACATGAACATACATACACACACACACACACACACACACACACACACACACACACCCCTGAGCATACCTGTGTACATGCACGAACATGGCACACACATATAAAATATGGGGGGGGGGGGGGGGGGGCAGAGAAAGAGACAAAGAGAGACACAGACCCAGAAAGAGATCCAGAAAGCCAAGGGATGAAGAAGGCGGGCATCACACTGGCAACAGACACAGTAAACACTGCCTGAGTGTCTCTTGATGTGTCTCTGATCTTCACAGTCCTGCAAACAGTGAGGCTATGCAGTGGTGAGAGCGTAGGTTTTAAACTTGGTAATGAGTCTGACACTCAAGGCAAGTTACATGTTATCCTAAACAAGTGCTACTATTATATCATCTTGTAGGTAACAGAACTGAGACGTAGACTGGATCAGTAAATTACTAGGGAAGAAAGGAATGAAAGCAGGATTTGAACCTAGGAATCTGACACCAAGGCCCTACCTAGCTCTTAACTACCAATCTTGGCTAGACTGCGGCACTTACTCATCACCTCTTGCAGCCTCTCTCCTGAGACCCAGTCACCTAAGAAGCACTTCATGTGTCATCTTATTAGTAACTGCCACCAGCCAGGTGCCCACAAAACTGAAGCCCAGTGTGAGGCTGGAAGCAGGGATACCAAATGCAACACCAATGGATATGCTGAGCTTTAGAAAAGGGAGGGAGGAGGTTTCAAAGGCTGAGAAGATGAGCAAATCGCGCTGTTTGAAGTTCACTATATAATATTCTTGAGTGATATAATGAAAGGAGGAAAGAAAGACAAAAGGAAGATGACAGTGACTAGTAAAAACCACCACCACCGTTGGCACTGACTTTGAAAGATGGCTGCCTTCTCCATATCCAAATTGGTAGCTGTGTCTAAAACTGGACAGCAGGTGGAGACTGGCTCCCAAACAGATGTGGGAACAGCTTCGAGGAAATAGAGTTCATGGGGAATTACATAGGAAAGAAAATGAGTGGTCTGCACCAAGACTATGTCTCCAACACCAATTATCCCAAGTGGTTAAATGCCCCCATCCCCCTCTTCTGATCAGGCATGCTTGGATTAATTGTTTATGGCCTTATTCATTCTTTCGGTCTCTGTGAATTGATTCTCTCTCCTCCCCATCCCTTTTCTTTCCTCTCCCTCAATCCTGTCTCTGGACCAACTCATGGTCATCCACTCAGTAAAGACTGTTAGATTAAAATAAATTCAAGGTAAACTGCCTGAGGGTCAGCCCAGTGGCACAAGCCGAAGCTAAGTTTCCAATGATCACTGAAGAGGTGGCCAGGTAACCACACTCAGCATTCCATGATCACTAGAAGGTACCCCTGTAACACACTCAGCATTCTCAGACTCAAACACCTATCCCTCTAGTGCAAAGATGTTTCTTCAGTTCCCACGAGTGATAGAACTCTCATCTTGAAACTGGAGTCATCTCCACTTCCCTCTTAACTTCTCCACAGAAATGGACCTCTGTGGTGCTGTTTCTGCCATCAGCCCTCAGCCTCTACCCTCACCACTGCCTTCCTTCAGACATGCACATCTTTCTCTTTTTCAACTAGTCTGCCCCACTTTCCACTTCCATTCTGCCACTCTACTTACTAATTCATCTGACCCTCTGTTGGCAGGATGGAGACACCTTAGATATGGTCATACCAAATTTGTAATAAAGAGTCACTTGCGGGCCTGGAGGGAAGGTTCAGTGGCAAAAAGCACTGGTTGCTCTTGCAATAAACCTGGGTTCAGCTCCCAGCACTCATGTGGAATGCATGAGCACTCAGCGGCTCACAGCTTCTGTACCTCCACTTTCGAGTATTCTGAGCCCTCTTCTGGCCTCTGTGGACACTAGATATACACACAGATTCCTGCAGGCAAAACACTCAGACATTTAAGAAAGATGAAAATGTTTTAAAAACAACCACTTGTGATACCCCAGTGACTGGCTATCAAGATGAGTTTCCTGGGCCTGAGTTCAAGCCCTGTATCTGGGTATCTCCTTTTACTACTTTTCTTGCCAGTTTCCCATTGCTACAGTTTTAGCCCAGTTCCAACTGTGAACCTCGCTGGCCTGGCCTTTGACAAACCCAGAAAGAACCTCTGAGAGGCCTTTCCATACAACAGGATCTGGGGTTAACAAGACCGGTCAGAAGTGGTCTGGAATGTTAGATTCACTACTTACAATGAAGAATATTAATCTTGGATAACAAAAGGTGACTACTCGCTGAGAGAGGAACAAAATCATTAATTTCCCACCAGTAGCACATTGGGGAGGGAGAATTTATGCAGAGACATTGGTAAAAAAAAATCTTTGGACTTTGGCTGGCAAGTATGAGAAGATAAAAGATACTTCAAAATCTCATATTACTAAAGTCTGGAAAAGAGAATAGAAGTGATTGATCCCAAAAACTTCCCAGAAAGGTGAAGGGAAAACAGTTGGAAGAGTCTAGGGAAGCAACAGACCACAGGTTTACCGGTGGCCAGCTTTTCCATTCCTAACAGCAACGAGCCTTCTGCCCTCTGAGCCTCCACAGTAGCCTGGTTCTCCCAGCATCGATTCTGAGGGACCAGAAGCGAAAAGGCTAGGCTGAGAGTTGAGTAGCCATAGCTAGATTCTCGTGTCCAGGACTTGAGTTAGGAGTCCTGGAGTCACCCAACATTCACTACTCATGATGCTGTAGTGATGTCATAAATGGAGCTGGCCTCCAGCCCACCCCTGGCTTCCTCAGAGTGCAGCAGAGGAACCAGGGGGAAAGTCTACCTCCCCAAGCACAGCCCTATCATCCACCTCACTCGACTGCTTGTCAATCTCACTACCAACAGGAAGGGGTGAGTTGCATCTGAACAGCAATGATTGTTCTTGTGCATCCTGTGTCCTAAGAACAATCTGCATCCATTCCAGTACCGAGGAGGGCTGGGAGGGTTTTGTTTTGTAAAAGTTTCTTGTTATTTTCAGTAGCAAGGACTAGAGTGAACATTACCTGTTTTGGAGCTCCATTTAAAGATCTGCCTCCCCAGAGAGTCATACTGACTTTTAAACTACATTTCATGGAATTTTACTTTTTATTATTAAATAAAATCAAAGGCATACCAACTAAAGCCAACTTCTAAAGTATTGTTAGAAACTAAAAACCCCGTCCAAATTCAGGAGTCAAACTTTCCATAGAGAAAGACCTATGGAAAGCCTAGGGCAAAACTCAACAGAAAAGGAATTCCCTTCTGGAAATCATATGTCTTGCTTCTAACATTCATAAATTCACAAAATTAGATCCCCCACTTAATCTTTTCTCTCCTGGCTTCTTCCTTTTCCTGAGTTGGCAGAGCCTGACAATCCCCTGAGGGGAAGGAAGGGATGGTTCTAGAATGGTTTATGGGACTAAGAATGGTCTCAGTTGCCTTCCCTGCCTCAGTATACCAGAGAAGAAAGCAGTTTTCAGGACTGGATGGCTTAGGAAAGAACTCCCAAGTGTTCATTAGTACACCTCCAGAAGGTAGAGAGGTGGCCTGCTGGGGGTCTGCTGAACCACTGATGCTTTCATCAATGCAATCAAAGAAAAGTCATGGACTCCTTGAAGTAATGACTTGCATGAATTACACTAAATACATGAGTTTACAAAAAATGCCAACAACACTGAAATTACTGGTCTTATGGTTGTTGGGACATCCCAGGACCCTAAGAATACCTGCTTAGAGTCTAGAACAGAAACAGGATGAAAGAAAATCAAAGTGAGTGCAGACACCCAAACATACCCCAAGTCCACAGGCAAGGACAGCTTACTTAGATGTGTCTAGAGCTTAAACACATCAGAACAGGATGGTCCAGCAGGAAGAAGTCCCTGAATTGTCCCTCACTGACACTCTGTCATTTCTTCTCAGGCCTCCATATCCAAGAAAAAATGTCGAGTGATGATAAAAATAAGCCCTTTGAGCCCAAGAACTGTGATCCCAGATGTGAACAAAAGTGTGAGGCCAAATGCCAGCCCAGTTGTCTAAGGAAGCTGCTGCAGCGCTGCTCTGACAAGTGTACACGGGAAAAGTGCCCACCACCACCAAAGTGTCCTCCATGTCCCCCATGTCCGCCACCATGCCCCCCACCGTGTTCCCCACCAACTGCCCCTCTGTGCCCCCCACTCTGCTCCCCGTCATGTCCACCACCGTGCCCCCCTGTGGTATGTGTTAAGACTTGCCCTCCTCCCAAGTGCCCCTTCTCATGCCCACCCCCAGACTGAGGCACCATGGGCAACACCAACCCCACTACCATTGGCCTCCATGACCACCTACAACCTTGTGGGGCTAGAAGCAAAACCATGAACTGACAAGTAAACCCGTTCCTCTGCTGTGCAAGACTTCTGCCGCCTTAGAGGATTTGCTTTGTCTTGCGGTGGTTGTTACACAGCACTATGCCAAGAAGCAATCCTTGGCAGTGAGATCTTCGAGAACTCCACAGCCTCTGCCTGTCACTTAGAGGAAGGTGCCTTTCCAGAGAATGCCAAGCCCTGCTGGAGCAAAGTCTGAATGGTTTCTTAAATGTGATTGTGTCTGGGAAAGTATATAACTCCAGGAAACAAGACATGGAGAGTGTGTGTGTGTGTGTGTGTGTGTGTGAGAGAGAGAGAGAGAGAGAGAGAGAGAGAGAGAGAGAGAGAGAGACAGAGAGAGAGAGACAGAGAGAGAGAGGAGATTGGTCAAAGATCTAGAAAAGTTTGAGTCAACATTCCACTGATCTGCCACTAGTCCTGCTGCATAGCAGAGGGGCTCTGACAGACTGCCTGTGTTTAAACTCTAGCTCCACCTCCTAATGACACTGTGACTTTACATCAGTTGCTTTACTTACTCATGCCTCAGTTTCCTTCACTGTCCCATAGGGAAGATGGCACAAACAGTGCCGCTGTTACAGTGCTATTTCAAGACTTAGGGTGGAAAGAGACAAACGTCGGGTGTTTAGTGTACTGGAGCACAGTAGACAGTGGGTGAGGAGGCAGTCCGTTGTTCGCCTGAGCGCCATTACTCCATACTTCTGCTCTAAGTAGACGCTCATTCTTCTGAGCATAGCACTCAGGTTCTCAGGTGCCCCTGCAGACATAGAAGCAGACCCGACTAAAACAAGAAGGGTTTGTATGCTGTATCATCTACCTCCCTTTGATACAAAAATTCAATAACATGACACTACTTAAGGAACCCCCAGTGAAGAGTACGTGGGACCTTTGTTTTTGCAATATGTGAAATCTGTAAGATTTCAAAATTAAAACTTAGGCACAAAAATTAGATATGCGTGTGGGAGGGCACCAGTTAGGAAAAGCATTCACAGCTGATATTTAGTGAAGATTTTACAAGGATTTAGAGAGTCCAGACAAACTAAACAAACTCACAAGAAGGAATGTATTGGCTTGTATTCCTGGGATACTGCAGTGGGATACAGAATTAAGAACTATAGCAACCAAGAACCTCAGAGCCCATGTGCATGGACTCACCCACAGTTTTCCATCTCCCTCCCTCTCAGCCTGTGTCCAGCTCTCTCGTGCATTCCAGGTGCACAGACCTAGCTGGTGAATGGTCAGACAGGAGGGTGCTCCTCTTACCTCCAGGCAAGCACCTGTTTTCCTAGAAGGTCATGAGCTTACTCCTGCAGCCAGGCAGCTGACAGCTTTGTCACACAGGTCAAACCACCTGTGGGTTGTAAGAGCCCACAACATTTACATGAAAATATGTTGGGGATTCTCTATAGTAGGAGTAAGAGATCATGAAAGAGGCTGACCCAAGAATGGCTCACCATGTCAATACCTCCCCATCCTCCTAAGGGTGTTGAGAAAATGGTTCAGAACAGTCAAAGACAAATACAGATACTCAAAAAAAAAAAAATACCTGAAAAAAAGACACCAGGAACAACTTCTGATTGAACCCCTGTACTCATTATAGATATACTTCTAGGAGAAAGAGCTAGACAAGGGCTTCAGGGCACTCTTTTCTCAGTTTCCAGATGTGAAAACTAATAGTTACTTTCTCTGACATGAAGAAGGCCTGAGTCTCAGAGTCTCCTGGCAGGATCTTGTCCCAAAATTCCTACGTTCTTATACCTCTGCTGGACATCAGAAACTTCTGGAAACCCTTGTGAGGTTACAGGGAGGACTGTGATCAACTGTTGATAGCAAGAGGAAAAGCACCTCACCTCAGAAGCAATCAAAGGGAAGGGGGGAGGCTGAAAATAGAATGAGATGACCTTCTGCATCTAAATTTTGACTAAAATAATAAATCCCTGGAACTTAGTGTTAATGTGTCATTATTGGTCACCCTTTTAGAAAACAATTTTGCAAACATGGTAATAGATGTCAAAAACATGAAATTGCCCTTGTGCATTCAATTCAGATAAATTAGACAAAAATAACTATGAAGGTGGGAGTGGAAGCTAGGTAGATAAAAGCAATTATCACAGTGTAACTCAGAAAAAAGATGTAAATATCTAACGAGATTTGATTAAATTTAGACTTGTTACTTGATGGCGCACTGCTCAGCCACTGAACCTATACTGAAGAAGGGCAGGA
>CABHPP010144465.1:0-24210 GCA_902168425.1 Peromyscus attwateri | reverse complement strand
TTTTTTTTTTTTTTTTTTTTGAGACAGGGTTTCTCTGTGTAGCTTTGTGCCTTTCCTGGAACTCAACTTGATAGCCCAGCCTGGCCTCGAACTCACAGAGATTCACCTGCCTCTGCCTCCCAAGTGCTGGGATTAAAGGCGTGCACCACCAACGCCCGGCGGTTTTTTTTTTTGTTTGTTTGTTTGTTTGTTTGTTTTTTCCAGAACTGAGGACCGAACCCAGGACCTTCTGCTTGCTAGGTAAGCACTCTACCACTGAGCTAAATCCCCAACCAATTTCTAAGTTTATCAAAGACCATTCTAAACATAATTATTAGATGTGTTTGATGACATGTGTCTATGATCCAAGCTACTCAAGAGACTGCAGAGGGAGAATTTTGAGTTAAAGCCTTGCTTGGGCTATAGAATGATTTTAAAATCAGTTCAGGGAGATGCTGTATCAAATGCAAAAAGTAAATTGTGCAAGCAGAGCTGGGAACTATTGATGTAATTACTAAGGCCACTCCAAGTAGTTAAAAGAAGATTTATTTAGTGGGTAACTTACAAATGAAGGGATAGATAGGTGGCAGGTTCTGGGAAAGACACAGGGCAGTCCGGTGGTGTTCTCTGGAGAACCCTCCTGGGTCTACCTCTCGAGTCCAGGTCCAGGAACGAAGAAGAGCGCCGCGCGTCCCAATCTCTGGTCTTCAGGGCCTCCCTTGGCCCCGCCTTGTAGGCGTGATAGTTACGGAAGCCTCAATGGGGGTTGGAACTTCCAGACTAAAGCTGGAATGGCAACCCACTACAGGGAACATGCCTCAGTGGCAGGGTACTTGCTAAATCATGTATGGTAATCTAGGATCATGTTATAGTAGATCCATATTTCTACAGGAATAGAAAAGATAGGCAAAGACAGGAGAAAGGAGGGGCAGCAGGGAGAAGGGAGGATGTAGCTCAAATTTTGGGCTCCTCTTCAAAAGGAATAACGAAAAGTCTTAGAAACTAATCTTGAGAGCGCAGTGGGAGAATATTTTAAATAGCTTTGTAACAAATTATTTTCATGCACCCTCTTACCAAGAATTCACTTTCAGGGAGAAACAATATTTGAGAAAATAGAAGCATTTTTTCACATTGTCTCAAACTTTAAAATATAAGTTAAATATTTGTATATTGTATACATTAACTGTCTTATAAAGGGTTTGAAGGATATGCTATATTTTATAGCAGTATTTTTAAGTACTATACTTTTAAGTCATTAGAAAATGATTTTGAAGTAGCATATAGTATATTATATAAACACATACATTGTCAAAAATGTATTCAAAAAAAGCTTTCAAGACACAGATGCATGAGTGATATCTTTTTATTTGCTGTTGATAGTATGAGTTCATCAGCTACCACATTTATAAACTAGAGATTTTTCTTTGAAAACTCATTTCTAATCCTTTAAAGTACTGCATAATATAATAATCTCACTCCATGTTATAAAAACTGTACCACATTTGTTTCATGCTCATACTGAATAAATTCTATAGATACAAAATCTAACATTTATGAGAACACTATTGTATAGTAACCATATCCAGAATACTATTATACGACTGTCTTATCCATGGGTTTGCTCCTGTGTTTGGCTTTTCACTCCATAAAGACTGGGTAAAGAATATTTGGAGATATTCTTTCACTATTTTCTGATTTCTATTGTTCTGCTACCCAAGTGTCTAGACCACACTGCTGGAACCAGCAGCAGAATTGCTAGACCATGATATTGGGAACAAACAATGCTCCAAGCTGATACCTAACACTACTGCACAGTAGCATCTACCAGGCATTGTCTACTGGTTCCCTGAGGCTCTGCTTAACAGGACTCAGGCCAATGGAAGCTCTACCCCAGCCAATGATACCACAACAACTACAGGTCAGGGAAGGGTGAGTGCCAGGTTGTTCTCTGGTTTTAAAACCTTCTACCTAGGCTTGACTCTTATAATTTGCATTCATATGTCTTTGGTTAAAGAAAGTCACACCACCATCCTTAAAGGCAGGACTGTTAAATTCTTCTACCTGCCTTGAAGACTTGAAAAATATGTGCACAGTTCTGATAACTCTTACAGAAGATGGTTGTTATTTCTATCTAAAAGTCTTCATCTATGGGAAGTTTACTAGAATATAAACGAATTTATATAACCTCACTAATAATAAACCCTTTCAATATGCAGACTCAAGAATTTTAAGAAAAACACATTTCATCATTTACATGCTTTTTTACATATGCTTCTTTTTCTCTTAGAAATCATATATCTTTAGTTTTTCTTCTAAGTCTTATTTTCTTATCTTCATTTAAATGCCTTTGTATTTTCATGCCTTTTGATATTTTCCTCCTACATGTCATGGTAAGTAAAATAGGTTATTATAGTGTCCTCCAACCACTGAATCTTTTTTAAATTTTGACATCCCACTTTGTCTTGTTATTGCTATTGACATGGCTTCATATCCAGGAGACCTTTTGGTGCTGCTCATTTGAGTCCCCTTTGGTGTGCTTACTGTATTTTTCTTTTATTTAAATTTTATTTTACATCATTAGCATTTTTTCATTTATTTTACATACTGACCATAGTTTCCCCTCCCTCCTCTCCTCCCGTTCTCTCCTCATCTATCCTCCTCCCCATCCTACCTCCTCATCCTTCTCCATTCAGAGAGGAGCAGGCCTCTCATGGGCTTGATCAAAGCAGGGCACATCAAGTTGAGGCAGGATCAAGCTCTTCCCTGCATGAACGCTGTGCTAGGTAATCCAGCAGGTGGAATGGGTTCCCAAAAGCCTGATAAGACCCAGGGACAGGTCCTGATCTCAATACTAGGAGCCTTACAAACAGACCGAACTACAAAACTGCCACACACAGGCAGAGGGCCTAGATCAGTCCCATGCAGGCTCCCTAACTGTTGGTCCAGATTCCATGTGCTCCCATGAGCCCATGTCAGCTATCTCTGTAGGTTCCTCTTATCTCGACCTTGACCCCCCTGGCTCATATAAGACTTCCTCCCTTTCTTCAGCAAGACTCACAGAGTTCAGTCCAGTGCTTGGCTGTAGATCTCTGCATCTGTTTCCATCAGTTACTGGATAAAAGCTTTCTGGTGACAATTAGGGTAGTCACCAATCTGATTACAGTAGATGGACAGTTCAGGCACCGTCTCCACTATTGCTAAGGAGTCTTAGCTGTGGTCATCCTTGTGAATTCCTGGGAGTTTCCTTGGCACCAGGTTTCTCCCTAATCCTGAAATGGCCCTTCCTATCAAGACTTCTCCTACATTAATCTCCCTGTCTGACCTGCCCCCAAACTGCCCAGTAGCCTGCACAGCCTGATCTCTCAAGTTCCCACCCCTCCATCCCTCCACACCCCCAGTTTACCCAGGAGCTCTCTTCTATTTCCCCTTTCCAGGGAAATCCATGCTTCCCTCTTTGGGCCCTCTTTGTTATCTAGCCTCTCTAGGACTGCGGATTGTAGTTTGGTTATCTTGTAGTACTTTACTCCTAATTTCTACTTATGAGTGAGTACATACCATGTTTGTCTTTCTGGGTCTGGGTTACCTCACTCAGAATGGTTTTTTTCTAGTTCCATCCATTTGCCTTCAAGTTTCATGAAGTCATTTTTTTTAACAGCTGAGTAATAGTCCATTGTGTACATGCATCACATTTTCCTTACCCATTTTTCAGTTGAGGGGCATCTAGGTTGCTTCCGGGTTCTGGCTATTGTGACTAATGCTGCTATGAACATAGTTGAGCAAGTGTACTTGTGGTATGATTGAACATCCTTTGGATAGATGCCCAAGATTGATATAGCTACATGTTGATGTAGATGGACTCCGTCTAGTTTTCTGAAAATTCACCATATTGATTTCCAAAATGGCTGTACAAATTTGCACTCCCACCAGCAGTGGAGGAGTCTTCCCCTACTCCACATCCTCTCCAACATAAACTGTCATCCATGTTTTTGATCTTAACCATTCTGACAGGTACAAGGTGATATTTCAGAATTGTTTTGATTTGCATTTCCCTGATGACTAAGGATGGTGAACAATTCTTTAAGTGTTTTTCAGCCATTTGAGATTCTTCTGTTGAGAATTCTCTGTTTAGCTCTGTAGCCCATTTTTAAATTGGATTATTTGATATTTTGATGTCTAGTTCTTGAGTTCTTTATATAGTCTGGAGATCAGCCCTCTGTCAGATGTGGGGTTGGTGAAGATCTTATTCCATTCTGTAGGCTGTTGGTTTGTCTTATTGATAGTATTCTTTGCCTTACAGCAGCTTTCCAGTTTCAGGAGGTCCCATTTATTAACTGTCAATCTCAGTGTCTGTGCCACTGGTGTTATATTAGGAAGTAGTTTCCTGTGCCAATGTGTTCGAGGCTACTTCCTGCTTTCTCTTCTGTTAGGTAATGTGTAACTAGATTTATTTTGAAGTCTGTGATCCACATGGACTTGAGTTTTGTGCAGGGTAATAGATATAGGTCTATTTGCATTCTTCTACATGCTAACGTGGTTATGCCAGCACCACTGGTTGAAGATGCTTTCTTTATTCCATTGTATAATTTTGGCTTCTTTGTCAAAAATCAGGTGTTCATAGGTGTGTGGATTTATGTCAGTGTCTTCAATTTGATTCTATTGATCCACTTGTCTGCTTTTATGTCAATACCATGCAGTTTTTATTACTGTAGTGCTATAGTAGAGCTTGAAGTCAGGGATGACAATACCTCAGGAAGTTCCTTTATTTTACAGTATTGTTTTAGTTCTCCTGGGTTTTTGTTTTTCCATATGAAGGTGAGTATTGTTCTTTCCATGTCTCTAAATACTTGTATTGGGATTTCGATGGAGATTGCATTGAATTCACAGATTGCTTTTGGTAAGATTCCCATTTTTACTATGTTAACCCTACTTATTCATGAAGATGGGAAATCTTTCAATTTTCTGATATCTTCTTTAATTTTTTTCCTCAAAGACTTAAAGTTCTTGTCATACAGATTTTTCACTTGTTTGGTTAGAATTACCCCAAGATATTTTAAATTATTTGTGGGTACCGTAAAGGGTGTTGTTTTTCTAATTTCTTCCTCAGCCCTTTTATCATTTGTATATAGGAGGGCTACTGATTTTTTTTAAATTAATCTTGTATACTGCCATATTACTTAAGGTGTTTATCAACTGTAGGAGTTCCCTGGAAAAATTTTTGTGGTCACATATTATACTATCATATGGTTGTAGCTGATATTTTCCTGGTCCTGCCTGGTCCAAGGTCAGGACAAATCTCTCCCACTCGCATCCTCCAAGTAAACACACAGATACTTATATCACTTAAAGACTGTATGGCCAGGCAGGCTGCTTGCTATCTGTTCTTATATTTTAAATTAACCCGTTTCTATAAATCTATACCTTGTCACGTGGCTCGTGTCTTACTGTATCTTACCTCATGCTTCTCCTTGTGGTGGCTGGCAGCTAATTGAAGCCTTTTTTTTTTTCTAGAATTAGTTAGTACTCTATATGACCATTAATATCTTAACAAAGTTTAATATATATATATATTAATCTTGTAAATTTTGATATAAAATTCATACTTTAAGAAATCAGCATAGAATCAAAGAATTGAGATTAGTAGTAATAGAATAGTCTCTTAATTTTTTTTTTGTTTGTTTTCTCCTGTCCCGTATCAGAGGATGGCTCTTTCTTCTGTCATGATACAGGGAGTTTGCATTTTCCTTTTCGTCTACATATGGTCTACAATATCAAAAGTTTGATTTCTTCCTTTCCAATTTATATTCCCTTTATCTACTTTTGTTGTCTTATTGCTCTATCTAGAACTTTGAGCCCTGTATTGGATAGGTATGGAGAGTGGACACCCTTGTCTTGTTCCTGATTTTAGTGGAATCACGTGGAGTTTCTATTTAAATTGATCTTGGCTGTTGGCTTGCTGTATATTGATTTTATTATGTTTAAGTAAGTTCCTTGTATCCCTGATTTCTCTAAAAGCCTTATCATGAAGGGGTGTTGGATTTTGTCAGCATCTAATGAGATGATCATGTTTTTTTTTTTCTTTCAGTTTGTTTATATGGTGTACTACATTGACAGATTTTCATATGTTGAACCATCCCTGTGTCTCTGCCATGAAGCTTTCTTGATCATAGTGGATAATTTTTTTTTGTTTATGTGCTCTTGGGTTTGGCTTGCCAGTATTTTATTGAGTATTTTTGTATCAAAGTTTATGAGGGAGATTGGTCTGTAATTCTCTTTCTTGTTGCCTCTTTATGTGATTTGTATATCATGAAAACTGTAGACTCATAAAAATAATTAGGTAATGTTCTTTCTATTTCTACTGTGTGGAACAATTTGAGGAGTATTGGTATTAGCTCTTCTTTGAAATTCTGGTAGAATTCTGCAGTGAAACCATCTGTCCTTGGGCTTTTAGCAGGGGTGTGGGTTGAGAGACTATTAATGACTGCTTCTATTTCCTTAGGGGA
Source organism: Peromyscus attwateri (assembly GCA_902168425.1). Classification (NCBI taxonomy): domain Eukaryota; kingdom Metazoa; phylum Chordata; class Mammalia; order Rodentia; family Cricetidae; genus Peromyscus; species Peromyscus attwateri. The sequence continues at coordinate 17,731 of CABHPP010144465.1, read as the reverse complement.
TATAGGTCTATTTAAATTGTTTCTCTGATATTGATTTAATTTTGGTATTTGGTACCTATCAAGAAAATTGTTCATTTCTTTTAAATTTTCCAATTTTATGGAGTACAGGTTTTGAAATATGATCTAAAGATTCTCTGAATTTCCTCATTGTCTGTTGTTATGTCTCCCTTTTTATTTCTGATTTTGTTAATTTGGATATTCTTTCTTTGCCTTTTGGTTAATTTGGATAAGAGTCTGTCTATCTTCTTGATTCTCTCAAACAACCAATACTTTGTTTAATTGGTTCATTGTATTGTTCTCTCTTTTTTTTTTCACTTTTATCCCCGAGTTTGATTATTTCCTGCAGTCTACACTTCCTGGGTTAGTTTGCTTCTTTTTGTTCTTCTAGATCTTTCAGGTGTGCAATTAAGTTTTTAGTATGAGATTTTTCAAATTCTTTATGTAGGCAATTACAGCTATGAACTCTTAGCACTGCTTTCATAGTGTCCCATAATTTTGGATATGTTGTGCATTCATTTTCTTTGAAATCTAGAAAGTCTTTAATTTCTTTCTTTGTTTATTCCTTGATTCAGTGAAAATTCACTCGAGAGTTGTTCTGTTTCTATGAGTTTGTAGGGTTTCTTTAGTTTGTGTTTTTGTTGAATTCTAAGTTTAACCCATGATGACCTGATAAGATACAGGTATTTTTTTCTATATGTTGAGATTTGCTTTGTGACTGACTATGTGGTCAGTTTTAGAGAAGGTTCCAAGAGGTGCTGAGAAGAAGGTATATTCTTTTGTGTTTGGGTAAAGTGTTTGATAGATATCTGTTATGTCCATTGTGTCATAACATCTGTTAGTTCCCTAATTTCACCCTTAAGTTTCTGTCTGGCAGACCTGTCCACTGGTGAGAGTGAGATATTATCCTCATCTACTGATATGACATCTCTACAAGTTGTGAGAAAGATTTAACAGCAAGGGTTGAGGCAGGGTTCTATGTTCTGTCTTTACAGGATAATACAAATACCCATCTTCCAGAAATCATAAGGCCTTGGATACCCAGATGCACACAACAAAAGGAAAGAACCTATTGGTACCAATATGATCTACAGGATAATATCTCACTGCCTAACATCAATATCTCTTTAATTCTAGAGTAGTTATGGTCCTGATTCAATTATAAATTAAGTTGGCTTTGGAGTTGGAATGTGGCTCTCTCTTTCTCTAAAACAAAGCATATTACTAAAAGAAAAAGTAGGAGATTCTATCTCATATTAGAAGAACCAACTGCTGTGAGATTGAAGAAAACCAATAATTTAGGGGTCATTGTCATCTAGATTCTATTTCTTTCTATGCATTCCCTCTCTTTTGAAGAATTATTTTTCTGTCCAGTATAAATCCAAAACTTTCCATCTTGATATTTAAAATGTTCAAGTTTTCCACAGTAAAATATAAGTCTTTCCAATAGCAATCTCTGAAGTCTCAAGAAGGAAGATAGGGCCCCAAAATAAGGACTCTACCTAGTCCAGAATGATGGTATTCATGAACATTACTCAATGATCAATCTTGGACAGAAAACTCTCCAGGACAGTTTCAAGATGAGATGGTCCATCATACTACACTTCTAGCCAGAATCTCAAACAACTATGCCCATAACTCTGAGACTGGCTGCAGAATCTACAGTTAGTCCAATTGAGACCTAACCATCTGAGCTTTCTTATAGCTCCCCACAGAGATACTGCCACCCCCTAAACATCAGGAAGCAATTCTAAGAAAATGATGCCCTTTCTCTCATAGTTTTTATGTTTCTCAGGGTTATGAATGGATGGTTATAGGGTTGGAGGTGAAACAAAATATTAGACTCAGTATTCTCCTTAAGAAAAGAAAAAAAGGAATGGATAAGTATAGGATATTAAGGTAGATTATTGTATATACTAGCAAACTAATTGAGTAAAATATCAGCCTTAGATAACTTGCACAGATGTGGATTCTTGTATATTGATACAAATGTAAACTATTTTTATTTTTCTATTTAAGATAATTTGCATAATGATACAAATAGAGAACTATATTTCTTGTAATGTATTTCTACTCTTATCTGAAGTATTTTGTTTGCTGATACAAATATAAAGTTATATTTGTCTATATATATATATTCCTTTATTTAGGATATTTGTGTATTGATACATAATTAGGGTTATTGTCATAATGCCTCTATTTTAAATATTTTATGTATTGTCACAATTTTGAGGTTACTGTCCTTTTACCATACATTTGCTAACAAACTGTTTAGCTTGTTTACATGAAGCTTTAGTCCTTCAGTTATTTAGTTGGTAAGACTTACAGATTTATAGTCACCTATGCTTGTCATCCCTATAGTTGTGTTAGTTAAGTTGTCCAGATTTACAGATACATAGGTCAGATGGTCAGGTAATCTTCAGACACTTCATAGACCTAAAGAATATAGCATTTAAATAATTTAGAATTCTGTTGGCATAGACATGATTGCTTCTGGCAGCACCAATTTGGTCCCAAGAGAATGCTGGGCTTCTAAGACAATTCTATTTGGAAGTTTGTCTTCTTCTTGGCACAAAATGCCTATTGAGCAAAGAACTGCCCTTGCCTCAACTGCTGACAGTAGGAATGCTGTCCTTTCTGGATGAGTGGAACACAAGGATAAGCAACTACTGAACTCTGCCAAGACAGAGTAAGATGGTCTTTCAAAATTCCTGCTTCTAAAAATGGTCTATCAGAAACTCTGGGTCTTTAGCCAATTTCAATGCACCAATGATGCTGAGAAACTTTAGGTGACTGTCCAGGCTGCCAGTTGTCTCTGTCTACTCTCTCAAGACTCCCAGAAGTTGCTTGTGTCCATCTCCCTTTTCTCAGGTATTATTATGTTCCTTTTCAGGTATTTGATGGGATTAAAAACTAACAGTTACAGATACAATCTTCTTGCATATTAGCTAGAACATATTAAATATTAAATTCAGGTTCTTCAGGTTATGACACCTTTTGGAATGATCTCTGTACCATGCCATTTATGCTTCTAAAATCTAGACTTCTCTGGATTTTAATGTTTTTCTTGTTTGATTTTGCTCTTGTTGGTTGTAGTTCCATTTGTTTCTGCCATTACCCTTTATTTTTCACTTTTAATTATTCCTATTGCATATAGGTTTGTGTTAAGTTAAAACTTTCTTCCATAGACAAAAGGGAGAGATGTAGGGGTGGTCGTCTGTGCCTTACCTTGAAGCACCACCCCTATTGAGGCAGCAGGTAACTGCTAGTTACCTGCCCCCTCAGAGGCATGGTCTGGATTGGGACCCCTTAAGACCTGGGATCACTTACATGTTTGTTCTCTCTTTGCTACCTCATGATCTTAGATCCTGGTACACATCAGGGCAGAGCTCTCCAGAGAACAGTGTTGGACCATGCCTAAATCCCTATATCCTGTACTGAGCTTCCTGTATTGTGAGTTATCCCCCCAATAGATTCCTATAATCATTAAGCTACTTCTGTGGATTGGTAGCAATTTAATCTCATTAACTTTTCACATTCAAAATTGTACTGTAGTTAAAAACCTCAAATTTTCAAAGCTACCCTACTCAAGAAGAGGAAGTGTATACCATCTTTATGTTACCTTCCTCAATAAATTTCCATGTCACAACTGGAAAATTACAAACCTGATACATTCGAACTGACATAAAACTATCATTTCTCTTTTTACATTTTGTATAATTGGACATTAGAATTTTTAGTATTTCCTTTGCCTTACAGAATTGATAATGTATGACATAAAACAAACTTAATATGTCTTAATTTATAAATTGATGCTGAATATTCCTTGGCAGAACACTTCATTCATAACTTCTGTTGCTTTTCCATTCATCAATCTCATTTGAAACAGTGCAAAACTTCCAATCCAAGTTATATGAATATTATTTCTCAGTATGTATCACTTTAAATTCACCTGAGCAATGAGTGAATAAAAAAAGGACATACCTTATAAGGCATAGATGAGCACAAACTGTAAATCCATCCTCATCTGTCAACTCACTGCAGGTTCCGTAAGTTCTAACAACTGGAAGAAACATTCCTGTCTAGAAGGAAAGTTTGCTGTCGTTTATACTATCCACTTTAATAATAGATAATTATACCTTGTCTGTATATTTCCCTGAGCTGAAATTGGACATAATCTTCTTCATTTCCTGTCTCAAGTAATTTTAAAAATGTGTTGAAAAATTGTAAACATCTGTTTAATTCCAGCAAAGTGTTATCTATGTCATTTGAGATATTCTATGTTTAGCCTATTGCTTACATGTATTTTCAGCATGGTGATTCATATAAGTAGTGTTATACGTTTGAATCATATACTCTTGAGTCATTAATAAAGGCAACAGAACTTTCACAAATGAATTTAAGATCGTGATTTTATTATGTCTAAAATAATGACCTATGAAGACATGATTCTGTTTAACTTAATGGCTCCAGTTGTAATATACAGAGTGTAGACAGGCACCTACTTGTCCTAGGAGGCAGAAGCTCACAAGTCTCGTGTCCCTTATGCTTTTAAGTCAAACTTGGCTTTCGTTTTTGGCAGCTGCTCAAGCTTATTACTGCATAATTGGCACCGACAGCTGCCTCTGCTGTGCAAAGCATATGACATCACACAAGCGAACACCCCACCATCTCATTCAGTATCAGCTCATGTTTTGTGCAATGAGGTGTATAGGCACAATAAACACACCAAAGAAGGTATAGACAATCTTAGAATCAGAAAAGAGTCACAATAATATTTCTGTCAGTATCTGATGCCTATGTAATAGTCTACTTTCCTTAAAGCTATTTACATGTAAACTTTTACTACTATGCCATGGCTGGCTTAGAAATAAAAAAGAAAAAATGAACCTCAAGAATAGTTAAAACTATGTAATTTTAAAGGATATATTTTGTGCATTTAACATATAAAGTAAAATTACAAATTTATCTTGACCTTGTAAACACAATTTGAAATAATCAAGAGGAAAGAGATAAGGTTAAGTAGAGTTTCATCTAGATAGTGTTTTAGACACTTGGAGCTTTACCCAGATGATGATAAGGTGAACGGAAATCTCTATTTCAAGATGTGTTTCTTCTTCTGGTACTATAAACCAAACATTTATCCATATGTCCTCTCAGTGGGATATCACCTTTGGCCCATAATAAAATTCACCTTAAGGATGTTCACTTAAAAAAAAAACAATAACAAAACAAAAACAGATGTTCTTCCTAATCACAATATAATAAATGTGTGATAAGCTTTAGAAATACACCTCAGCTCCCATAAACATGACTCTTTAGCTCTTTGCAGCAAGTAAGCTATGTTTGTCATTAATTCATTTATTTATTTACTCTACAGAATATATTTAAGGCCAATATGTGACATTAAGGAAATAAAAATATGAGAGTCTCTAAAACCTAGTAGCAATACACACACACTCTAAAATATCAAATTAAAAGATGAATTGCTGTGGGATGTTCTATATGCTGTGAATGTGTTGCTCTGATTGGTTGATAAATAAAATGCTGATTGGTCAGTAGCCAGGCCAGAAGTATAGGTGGGATAAACAGAAAAGGAGAATTCTGGGAAGCAGAAGTCTGAGTGAGGAGATGCCAGGCCACCATCCAGGGAGCAGCATGTAATGGCACACAGGTAAAGCCACAGAAAATGGGGCAACATATAGATTAACAGAAATGGGCTGAGTTTAAATGTAAGAGCTAGTCAGTGGTAGGCCTGAGCTAGTGGCCAAGCAGTTTTAATTAATATAAACCTCTGTATGTTCATTTGGGTCTGAGAGGCTGCAGGACCATGAGGCTACAGAAGCCAGGTAAGCCCAGGAAATTTTTTAGCTACAAATGGCACCCAGATATGGTGGCAACAGTTTCCACCTAAAACCCGAGAAAGCTTTAAAAAATATTCTAAAATTGAGCTAAAACCAGCTACCTAGTTGTGTCTCTTGGGCAAGCCCTGAGCTACAATATGGCTAGTTCACAGTGCCATGTGGGCTTGAGTGCAGCATGGCGGATTTCTACCACAGTCCACAGTGGCATCTCAAAGCCAAACAGAGCACTGAGTGGCAGATTTAGCTTTTGCTAATACAAAAACAAAACAAAACAAAAGGTTTCTGGGCTACACACTGCTTTAATGGAGGCATAAATCCACTGCTTCCAAGAGTTGGTGGTACACATGACTCTCAGAGTCAGAACTTGTGGTAAATGTACCACTGCCATGTTGGAAAGCCGAAGTGGGTGGAGCCAGCAGCCAAAGCTGCCATTTCAGTTCTAGTAATGCTGTAGTTTAAAGCAATACATTCATAATAAGGCAGATTCAAATGGAATAAGACTTTAAATGGTTTATAATGTGTGTAAAAATGTATGTAGGCTTGGAAGAGAGAAGAAAATGAATATAGACAGTTATATAAAGAAATAGTTTTAAAAAAATAAATTCTTTAAAGAGACAGTAAAGGTAGTATAAAAATAAGATGGATATTACACAGAGAATCTGTATTGTGTTGTCTTTGGAATTTTTTTTGAATTTATTTTATTTTATTTTACAATATAATTCAACTTTACATATCAGCCATAGATTCCCCCTTTCTCCCTCCTCCCGCCCCGCCCCCCTCACCCCGGCCCACCCCCCTCACCCCGGCCCACCCCCCATTTCCATCTCCTCAAGGGCAAAGACTCCCCCGAGGTTTGAGATCGACCTGGTGGACTCAGCCCAGGCAGGTCTAGTCCCCTCCTCCCAGGCTGAGCCTAGGGTCTCTACTAAGCCCCAGGTTTCAAACAGTCAATTCATGTACTGAGCACAGGACCCGGTCCAACTGCCTGTATGCCTCCTAAACAGATCAAGCCATTCAACTGTCTCACCCATTCAAAGGGCCTGATCCAGTTGGGGGCCCCTCAGCCATTGGTTCACAGTTCATGTGTCAATCTCCCCCAAGATCCAGCTATACCACTCTTGGGCATATACCCAAGGAATGCTCAATCATACCACAAGGGCACTTGCTCAGCTATGTTCATATCAGCATTATTTGTAATAGCCAGAACCTGGAAACAACCTAGATGCCCTTCAACTGAAGAATGGATAGATAAACTGTGGTACATATATACAATGGAATACTACTCAGCAGAGAAAAACAATGACATCATGAGGTTTGCAGGCAAATGGAGGGATCTAGAAAAAATCCTCCTGAGTGAGGTAACCCAGACTCAGAAAGACAAACATGGTATGTACCCACTCATAGGAGAATACTAGTTGTGGAACAAGGATGACTGGACAGCTACTCACAACACCAGGGAGGCTACCTGGATAACAGGACCCCAAGAAAGACATGGGGATCGCCCAATGACAGAGAAATGGATGAGATCTACATGAACAATCTGGACGTGAGTGGGGGTAATGAGGGGCGAGGGGCGAGAGAAAGAGAACTTGGGGAAGCAGGAGATCCCAACTGGATCAAGAACAGAGAGGGAACATAAGGAATGTTCATGATAAATGAAGACCACATGAGAATAGGAAGAAGCAAAGTGCTGGAGAGGCCCACAGAAATCCACAAAGATGCCCCCACAATAAACTGCTGGCAATAGTCGAGAAATAGCCCGAATTGACCTACCCTGGTGATAAGATGGCCAAACACCCTAATTGTCGTGCTAGAAATCCCATCCAGTGACAGAGGGAACTAGATGCAGATATCCACGGTCAGGCCCTGGGTGGAACTCCAGGAGTCCAATTGGCAAGAAGGAGGAGGGTTTATGTGATCAAGAGTTGTTGGGACCAGGGATGGATGGATTACAGGGACAAGTGGCCAAACGAATAGAAACACATGAACTGTGAACCAATAGAATTTTTTTAATGGTTTTTTGAGACAGGGTTTCTTTGTGTATCTTTGGAGCCTAACCTAGAACTTACTCTGTAGACAAGGCTGGCCTCAAACTCAGAGATCCACCTGGCTCCTGAGTGCTGGGATTAAAGGCATACACCACCATGCCCGACATCTTTGGGATTTTTAACTGCAGAAATACATTTGATTGAAAAGCCTACTCAGTTTAACCAATATATCTATTTTATCTATTTTCTTTTTTTTTCTTTATTAAGAAATTTTCTACTCACTCTACATACCACCCACAGATCCCCCTCCTTCCTCCTCCCACTCTCCAGCCCTCCTTTCCAAGCCACCCCACATCCCCACATCTCCCAAATCAAGGTCTCCCATGGGGAGTCAGCAGAGTCAGGCAAACTGAGCCTAGGCAGGTCCAAGCCCCTCCCCATTGCACCAAGGCTACGCAAGGCATCACACCACAGGCACCAGGCTCCCAAAAGCCTGCCACTGCATCAGGGACAGATCCTGATCCCCCTGCCTGGGTGGCCCTAAACAGTTCAAGCCAAACAACCGTCTTCCAATCCAGAGGGCCTAGTCCAGTCCCATGGGGTCTATACAACCACGAGTCTACAGTTCATGGACTTCCACTAGTGTGGCTGGTCATCTTCCCATCATGATCTCAACATCCCCTGCCTGCAGAATCCCTCCTCTCTCTCATTGATTAGATTCCTGGAGCTCAGCCTGGTGTCTGGCCATGGATCTCTGCATCTGCCTCCATCAGTCACTGGACAAAGGCTCTGTGATGATGGTTAGGGTATTCACTAGACTGGTCACCGGAGTAGACCAGTCAAGGCACCACTGCCAGCACTCCAAGATGGGGTCATCCTTGTGAATTCCTGAGAGCCTCCCCAAGCACCCTCCCTCTTCCTATTCCCATGGTGTCATCATCTATCATGGTATCTCCCTCCCTGCCCTCCCACTCTGTCCCTGTTCCAGCTCAACCCTCCCATTTCCCTATGTTCTAATGCCCAACTCCTCACTCCCAGTCCGCTCATGTAGATCTCATCCACTTCTCCTTCGATGGGCCATCCATGTGTATATTTTAAATGTATCTTGACTTCAAAACTTGGATCTATGGTTATGTTGTTTTGAAAAGGAGGTTCTACTTTTATTTCCACAGAAGATGAGAACCTATGGATTGCTTCCAGGCTAATATGGTTTGATCAAGGAAGATCCCCTGAGAGGCCTTAAGATGATCCAACATCCAAAATCAGCTTCAAGGCAACTGGCTCAGAGAATATAGCATCGCCAACTACTCCAGTCATGACTTAACCATAATTCTTAATTTTCTCAGGATCCCCATTGGATTGCCAGTGTATTAATACAAGTTTAAAGTCAATTTTGTTATACTGTATGTATATTTCTACTCTTGTTTAAAGTATTATGTGTATGCAACTCATTTAAAATTGTAATATATCATTAAGAAATAGATTAATAGTTAATTATCTATGACAGTCAAACTTATAGTCATGTTAGTTTAGTTTTCTAGGTATAGATAGATATATTTCAGATAGGTAATCTTCAAACACTTTAAAGACCTACAGAATATGGCATGTAAAATATTTTAAAAACTTAGACTTTCTGGACATTGAGACATGTCTGCTCCTGGCAACACCAATCTACTTCAGAGAAGATAATGGGCATTGAAGAAACTCATTATGGAGTTTGCTTTCTTTGTGGCAAAAGTTAGCCACTGGGAAAAAAAAAGTGCCCTTGTGTCAACTGCTTCATAATATGCTATATAAACTGGACATGCAGAACCCATAGGAAGGTGACCACTGAACTTTGCAAGGTGAGATGGTCCTTCAGGTTCCTGCTTCGCATAAGAAACTGCCAGACATTCTACAGGACACAGAGAAAAGTGACTGAGAAACTAAACCTATGAGCTGAAGATGGATGCCCCAAGACTGCAGAGGAACTTTGGATGACTGTCCAGGCAGACAGCTGTCTCTGTCATTCTAGATTTTTGGAAGGTGCTTACAATATTCTTCTTGTTTACTTAGATAATATTGTATCCTTCTTAGGTCTTTGATGTAGTTGAAGACTAGATAGTTATAATTTTAATTTTCCTTGCTTACGATAAGAGATAAATCAGATATAAAACTTCAGACTCACAAATATAGGATAGATAGAATATTTTCTTTAATTTTGTCAAATACAAATAGACTAAATAACTGTAATTCTTGCTTGATTACTGTTTTATTATATGTAATTTTACTATGTTAAAGTTAAACCCTTCCTTTTTGATTAGACAGAAAAGCAAGGGGTGCTGTGGGATGTTCTGTATGCTGCGAATGTGTTGCTCTGATTGGTTGATAAGTATAGGAAGGACAAACAGAGAAGAGAATTCTGGTAAGTGGAAGACTGAGTCAGGAGATGCCAGCTGGTAATCCAGGCAGCAGCATGTAATGGCATACTGGTAAAACCATGGAAAATGTGGCAACATATAGATTAACAGAAATGGGCTGAGTTTAAATGTAAGAGCTAGTTAGTGATAGGTCTGAGCTAATGGCTGAGCAATTTTAATTAATATAAGCCTCTGTGTGTTCATTTGGGTCTGAGCCGGGTGGGCACAGAAAAACTTTTAGCTACAATGAATGCTAATATGCATAAGTAAGAACACTGGGTGTATACACACACACACACACACACACACACACACACACACACACACACATTTATGTATGTATTTCAATTACTATAGTTACTACAGGTAAAAAGCCTGTTCCTACAGAGACAAATCCTACCATAAATATTTTTAAATTCTCTCCATACTTTGAAAGCAAAAATTTTCTTATAGCTTCATTCATTTACTTTATAAACTTAGATGATCAAATTTTCAGTAAGTTTTCCTGATTTTGCTCTCTTGCCATCAAGACTCATAGTACACCCTTGAAATAAACACTTATGATTCTTGCTCATTTACAAAACTCTATCAAGTTAACCAATGATAGTTTTTTTTTTCTAAAAACATAGTTTTACACTGCAGCATAGCTGTAAAAATTAGGGAAATTTATTTTTCTTAGCAACATCAAAATTGTTTTCAAGATAATGTTCACAGCATTAAATCACATCCAAAAAATAATCTGCTATGCTAAAAAGTGTCTCAGTGGCTGGCCCAGGTGGATGAAAGTGCCAGCTGTGTAAGTCTGAACATCTGTTTCAACCTTAGAATCTAGGCAGAAGCCTGATCTGATGATGCACATCTGCAATTCTAGCACTCCTAGAGTGAGGTGGGAGGCAGATACAGGTGAAATGACCAGAAATTCAGTAGTTAGCTTCTCTTCAATAAGTTGTAAAGAAGCAGAAACAAGAACTAGACCTTAAACTCTAGAAAGAGAGAAATGACTCAAAAAGTTGTTCACTGAGCTCAGTAAATGTTCTGTCCCAGATGTGTGCTCACACTCACATTCTCATTAAACAAACAAATAAATAAACAAACAAATAAATAAAATAAAATCAACTTTCTCATGTACAAACACCCTTCATGACCACCGGGCTTTAAGTCTTCACTGATAGCTGATATTCATTAATATTGGTTGTATAAGGACTTCATCTATATAAACCCCTTTCTCCTTTCTCTCTCTCCTTGTCTCCCTATTGTGTGTGTTTGTATGGGTATGTATGTGTGCAATCCTGCATGTATGCTGACATTCATGTACATGCTCATGTCTGGGAGTCTGTAGCTTAAATTAGATACTGTTGATGTATATATACATATGGAAAAATTTGTATCACAAACATTTCTGTTTCATCATTTTAAGAGATATTCTACTAAATATCCATGACCCTAACAACTAACAACTTTTAGCATCAGGTTTATAATAGCATACCTGTTGACTAAAGACACTTCTCCTGTCCCTCATTCCTCTTTTGCTGATTTTTTTTAACGGTATGGTCAAGATTATGGATTTAGAGTACTGGTGAGTATTTGTAGTTTCCATTATATTAGTGACCTATTTGCTTATTATGTGAAGGTAATACTGATTTAATTAAATATATTTAGATATATACCTTTCCAATACCTCTTCTGCAAGAGATTATGTGGAATCAATATTGAATCTGTATAATCTTTTTTATAGGGATCACTGCCAAAAGCATCAATGGTCTTGAATAGTTCAGGAATTTCATTTCTAAATAATATTGTTTCAGTCTTTGCAGCTTTTGAGTATTTTAGACATCTGTTCACCCTACTTAAACTTTTAAAGATGTGTGAAGTATTTTTGTAATATCTCTGTATATAATTTATAATATCAGTCAGAGGAGCAGGTAGTGTTGACCTTTTTGTCATTTGAATTGTTGGTAATCTGTTTATTTTCATCTTTAATATTTCTTCGGATTTTTGTTTTCTTGATACATAGAACACTGTTTACTTTGTTGACTTGTTTTTCTCACATGTGATTGGTTTCTATGATACCAGTCTCTGTTCTGATTAGTACTATTGTCTTTCAACTTTCTTAGGTTTATTGCTATTGATTTCTTTCAAAGTATTTTTCAAATATTACCAAAAATGCTGATGCATTTTTCATTTTCATTTATTTTAAAATAGTTTACTTCTTTGGCTCATATAAGGTAGTATATTACTTAATTCTAAGCTATTGGGAATTTTGGGATAAAATTTCTCCATTTCTTTTGATTACTATCTTCTCAGAGAGTTTGTTAAAAAGTTGTTCTTTGTTTGCTGGGCGGTAGTGGTGCACACCTTTAATCCCAGCACTTGGGAGGCTGAGGCAGGCGGATCTCTGTGAGTTCAAGGCCAGCCTGGGCTACCAAGTGAGTTCCAGGAAAGGCGCAAAGCTACACAGAGAAACCCTGTCTCGAAAAAACCAAAAAAAAAAAAAGTTGTTCTTTGTTCACTCCAGTATGAGTTATCAGATTTCCTGCAGAATCATCTCCAGTCTGAGAGACTTATTTTTTCTTTTCTTTCCTTTTTTAAAGTTTTTTTTCTACTATTCTATTTCCTTTAAGAGGGTTTATATCTTGAATTATATTCTAGTAATACATTTGTCACATACAGAAAACTTAACTGAAGTCCATATTTCTTTTAGCATAGTTTGTTTAGATGTTTGTCACATGCAATTAATATGGGATCTTGAATAGGTAGGTCCAAATGTTAATTTAGTTTCCAAAATTCTTTGTGTGACAAATTTCCCTCAAATTGTTGGATATTTAAAGAGTTGATTCCCAGTTGATGACACTGCTTGAGTAGGTTTAGGAGATGTGGCCCTGCTGAAGGAAATATGTTACTGTGGGTGGATTTTGAGATTTTAAATACTTATTCCATTTCTAGTTAGCTCTCTTTCTGCTTCACACTTATGTTTCCTGATGTTAACATTCAGCCTGCTCCAGTAGTCCTGCTACTTGCTGCCATGCTTCTCTGCTACGATAAACTTATCACTTTGGAACTGTCAGCCAATAAACCCTTCCTTCTACAAAGTTCCTTGGCTTTGCCTTCTTGTCTTAGCTCTAGAAAAATAAAATTAATGCATTATATTCCTGTGGCTGTCCTAGTAAAGCTCTGCAATTCCATACTTAGATAAGTCTGTGGAAATAATTAGAATAGTAATTTCTTCAGGTCTTTGCTTTAGTTGACTTTGTGTTGCTCTGATAAATACCACGATCAAATGAAAATTATGGAAGCTTTTATTTAGGCTTATGGTTCACACTTCTTATATGTAAAAACTCCGTTCTTGTCTTCAGGACAGAAATCTTCAGTTTGGTTGTTTGTTTGTTTTATTCTTGGTTATCCAGTTTCCTATGTTCCAACATGATTTATTTCTATAAAGTAACCACCAAAGTTGAATGAAAGGAGAAAACAGAGAAAAAAATGATGATTTTCCAAGACTTCATGGACTGTCAACGTTTCTTTCACCAATTAAATTGCCAGAAAATATGACTTTTTTAGTTTGAAAGTTTACCTCACAGTCCTTTTCTGAAACCCCTTTCAACATGGATCAAGGATCATTTATCCCTTAAGGATGTTTTTCTACCTCAATAACTGTTGCCGTTCAAGTTTTTTAAGTGACTGCTCTCAGTCACTTGTATATTATTCTTCTAGCTTCCTCCTATTTTCCCAAATATGACAGAGTTGTGCATAAACTCAACCCTTACTTAACCTTCAACTCTAATTCCTATTTGAATAAAAGGTTACTTAGTTATAATTTCAGAAAATGTGGTCATTTCTGTGGAATAAATGATTATGTACATGATAATATCATTCATTGTTCATATTTAGTGTATCATCAAGAAGTGAACAATTAAAACAGATATTTGAAAGGCAGCCAAAGAAAGTAATAAGATATCATAAATAGTAACTAAATATTGTTAGATATACTTATCTACTTTAATGTATATAGAAAAAATAATTTGAAAGCTAATTTAGACATTTCATAGAAAACAAAAATATTGGACATCATATTCTAAGTCATATCCTCTTCTAACTTCAAATGTTCTTAGAATTAAAAAATATTTAATATTTTGAACAAGAGTATTATATGATAATCTTTAAATTATTAAATAAACTTGCTTCAATAGCAACAAAAACTACTTGTTTAAGGATTAGAAATTATCATTATTAAGGAAAGGACTTGAAAGACATATATTTGTTTATGATTGTTTTTAGTTTAAATATTTTTCTGATGTGAATGGAGGCACTTAGAATATAGAGGCAGGAAAACCAAGAATTCTAGGTTATTCTTAACTACATAGCAATTTTGAGGCCATCTTGAACTACACAAAATTCTGTCAAAACAAACAATAACATAAATACACAAATGAATATAGATTTTATTTTTCACTGTCTAGTCCGTAATCACTCCTCATATTGTGCCATGACTATCAATGGATTACCATATGCATTTGTATTTGTATGCAAAGCAATCTTTCTCAAATATTCTGTAACTTTGGCTGGATTTTAGTTCCCATTTGGGCAAAGTTAATAATTATACTACAGATTAATATCTGTGAATTAATATCTGTGAATCTGTGAATATAAGTGAAAACCAATGCTAAGTAGACGATTCACAATGCAGAAAGGTAGAACAAGAATCTGTGGTTTAGACTGTAAGGAAACTACCAGAATAAGGAGGATTTCAGAAAACTAAAGAGTATTCAAAACATTTCTTTGGGAAAGAGGAAGAAAGAAATGCAATGAATAAGATGTGAGAACTGTATATGTCTAGAATATAAACCATAGCACTCAACGTTTAGGCAAAATATAATTTCAATTGATGGCAATACTTCATTGTCCCAGCATATTTTAATATTATGCTCCAAATTAAATTTGGTTTTGCCTCTCTTCATAGAATTAATAAAATCCTTAAATTTCCATTGACTTCTTTAGTCTCAAAAGAAATAAAACATTGTAATTGTTATTACAACATTTTGAAACTTGATCTTTAAGCTACTAAAAAGACTATTCCATGGCTCCTACAAAAATGCTGTGTATATTTTTGGTTGTGAGCCTAGCCTTTAACGGCTGAGTCATCTCAAAGAAAAAAAAAAAAAAGAACATGCAAAGAACAAAAAAATGCTGTATAATATACTAAACCATATTATACTTTTCCACTTAATGAAAAATATTCTCTAACAACGAAAGATGTGAATGAATCACACAAAAACATCGTCACAGTATAGGTCAAATGAATGTTTGTCACAAAACAGGTAAACCATCCATTATGTGAATAATATAGCTATCTTCTTTCTGTCCTTTGACACAAAAATGCATATTAATGCATTATCTGCTGGCAAGTGTTACCAACAATGTTAACCATAGCAAAACAAAAGTATAAATGGTGAGAGTGTAGATTTCAATTTCAGTGTCTTAATATTATCTAAATATAAAATTATCCATGTCTTTAGAGAAATAATTGATATTATGACTTCAGATACATTACATCTCTCAGCCTTGCCAACATGAAGTAACATGCTAAATCAATGTACATACTAGGTTCCACATTTGTTGAATTTCTGTATTCTGGGGGTGAATTTCATATGTCAATTGGGTAAAAGGAACTCTCATTTTAAAGAACTAAAAGACATCTAAAAACATTTTCACAAGAAAGTGCCATAAAAAATGCTGGGCGGTGGTGGCGCATGCCTTTAATCCCAGCACTCAGGAGGCAGAGGCAGGTGGATCTCTTTGAGTTCGAGGCCAGCCTGGTCTCCAAAGTGAGTTCCAGGACAGGCACAAAGCTACACAGAGAAACCCTCTCTCGAAAAGCCATATATATATATATATATATATATATATATATATATATATATATATAAAACAAGGTGGAAATCTATACTGGTCGCCAAATCATGCTGGGGACCAATGCTATGAACATGGTAAGAAACTGTATTTCACATAATGTACCTTGGGCTTTTGAGAACAATATGTATCCTACATTTGTCATCCAGAATCGTAGAGAGCTGTCAATTCAATTTATCTATTATATAGTTTATGCTGAACTTTGTTCATTGTTTATAGTTTGAATGACACATGTAAAGACTTGATTTCAATACTGAAATCACTCACTAGTAAGAACTTATGCCCATTGTTTTCTAAAATTGTATTTGTTATCTAGAATTGCAAGACAGTCATTATATGCATATGCCTGTGTGTGTGTGTGTGTGTGTGTGTGTGTGTGTGTGTGTGTGTGTTGTGTATTAAGGAGATATATACCATTATGTCTCCTTAATTTTGGTTTGAATTCTAATTTAAAGCTCTCAGAATAAATATGCCAGTTGACTTTACTTGCTTCAAAGACTTCTACTCTTTTGTTTTGTTTTGATCTTTTGTTTTTTTTTGGGGGGGGAGGGGGTTTGTTTTGTTTTTGTTTTTGTTTTTTGTTTTTTGTTTGTTTGTTATTTGTTTTTTTTTTTCGAGACAGGGTTTCTCTGTGTAGCTTTGTGCCTTTCCTGTAACTCACTTGGTAGCCCAGGCTGGCCTCGAAGTCACAGAGATCCGCCTGCCTCTGCCTCCCGAGTGCTGGGATTAAAGGCATGCACCACCACCGCCCAGCTATGACTTCTACTTTTTAATGTTATAGTGCATATATATTTTGACAGTCAGACATCTTTTCCTGAGAGAGAGAAAAGGTAGTGAACAGAGTATTTTCTGGTCAGCCAGATAACTTTCATGACTTTAAGTGATAAAAATTTCTATTAATTTAACTATTTCTGTGAATATTCATATGTTTACAAAAACTTCGTTGTGTCTGATCAATATTCCTTTTTTTGCCACTATTCTTTTGTACTCATATAATACCTGAGAACCATTTTCCATTTATAGGTCATTCCTTTTACACTGATGTTTACTTTGTATGGTTGCTGTGATGCCTAATCATGGTTGTCAAATTGAATGCATCTGGAATCAAATAAAACCACAAGTTGTTAGGCACCTCTCTAAGAGATTTCTAGCATCAGATTATTTGAAACATGAAGTCCCACTATATAGATTAGTGGTATCTTTTGGGGACAGCACAGATGAAAGGATATGGAAGAAATAACATATACCCTCTTCCTTCTAGCCCCCACTCCTGCTGATCAGTTCATCTATTCTGGTGTGGTTGTGGTGGCATCAGAAGCAATTTCTACAGGATTCCAATGTAGACTCTTCAGTGACTCTCCAGGAATCCTCCAGCCCTGCAGTGCCAGATTGGGACTTTTGTGGCATCCAGCCTCATGTATTGAACAACTATAATTTCCTTGACTTCTCTAATGTGAGGAGCATTGTTTGACTAACCACATTCCATAAGCCAATCTAATAAATCACATATTCAGTGAAAGGATTCCTGAGTTAGTTTACTTTATTTACTGTTGAACTTTGGTGTTATTGTGGAAAA
>CABHPP010144464.1:0-22222 GCA_902168425.1 Peromyscus attwateri | reverse complement strand
TTTCTGTCTGTCTCTGTCTCTGTCTCCCTATCTGTTTCTGTCTGTCTGCCTCTCTCTCTCTCTCTCTCTCTCTCTCTCTCTCTCTCTCTCTCTCTGTCTTTCTTTCTACCTCTACCTCTTTACCCTCTGATCACTCCTCTCTTCCTCCCTTTGTCAGGTTCAAATGCAGAAACTCCTACATACTAGATAAGCTCATTATCATTGGACTACATCTCTAGCCTTATCTATCTTTTGAGATTATCAGACCGATTCTGGACAATGAATTTTGGGTAGGAACAGAATGGAATGAAGATCTGTTGCTAGAGTTTTCCTGCCTGGCCCACAGTCAGGGCAAATCTCTCTCACCTGCCAGTCCCACAGCTGCTCAGACCCAACCAAGTAAACACAGAGACTTATATTGCTTACAAACTGTATGGCCGTGGCAGGCTTCTTACTAATTGTTCTTATAGCTTAAATTAATCCATTTCTATAAATCTATACCTTGCCACATGGCTCGTGGCTTCCTGGCATCTTTACATGCTGCTTGTCCTGGCGGCGGCTGGCAGGCAGTGACTCCTTCTGCCTTCCTGCTCTTTTAATTCTCTCTGTTAGTCCCGCCTACTTCCTGCCTAGCCACTGGCCAATCAGTGTTTTATTAGCAACACATTTGCCATACAGAACAGCCCACAGCAAAGATCCCTAGAGCATGTTACAATGTGTAAGAGACAAAGGAGGGAACATTTCTTAGACTCTGAATGTCACCATCACACAGGTCTAAGCTTAATTAACAGCTGAGAAAGTAACAGACTGTAGCAGATATGTTATAAAAAACACAAAATGCCGATTGTGAAATGACTAATGTTAAATATATACAATTTAAGAAGATAAATGCATTCAAATTTTACATGTAAATTAGTATGAAATAAATGGATTTTTGTAGAGGATATTTTACAATCTGATTTTATATATATACAAATTCTGTAAAGGGGATCCAAAAATTCATTCCAGATTTCATTCAATTATTTGTGGTTTTGACAGTTTATTAAGAAGGAGTATATAGAGCTACTAAGTAGTTTTCCTAATATAATTTTAAAATAAGTGGAGGAAAAGGTAGGTTTTATGTGATGATGTACAATAATACAAATATTTTTATATTTAACATAATTTCTTTATTGAATGTTTGGGAACTTTTAATCTATGCTCTATTCGCTAAGTAATTCATTTGGTGACTTCTAAATTCCAAACTAAGACTAATTATTTTGACCTTTTTGTTTAATAACAGTTGAATATCTCAAAAACATATAAAATTTCATTTTCCAGATTGATATTTACAAATTATGTGAGTTTGTTATGAATTTTGAGTAAACAAAGCTATCAGAAAGAAATATTTCATTGACCCAAAGTCTGTTTTAATATCTAATTTTTACTCTTATAATGACTGATAATATCATCTCTCATGATGATTTAAAATTCTATTTCTATCGTGACTACCAAAATGTTCTAATTGCAGTGAATTAAATAGGACAATCATTTTTGTCTACAATAAGGAAAAGTATATTTCCCATGATGTCAAGTATGCCATCATTAGTTTACTGTAATTAACATTAACTATATGATTGAAAATAAAAGTACTTCAATAAGTTAAATTGCCTAACCCAGTATTGAGAGTGTCAAAATCCATCATATTTAACTATATTATATATTCTCAATGCTTTTGAATTGCTGTGTTGTTGGATTAAAATTAGTCATCAACTGTCATAGCCAGCTGTGACACCTGTGAACCACGATAATGATCAGCATAGAAAGATAAATAAAGGTGCAAGAGTGAGTCTTACTTACACATCAGTGGTAACCAATGGCTATCTAGGTGGACTTAAGAGATTGCATCAACAGGTGGAAATTCATGCCTAGTGCTGTAAACCTACCCAACTCTGCATAGTTAGTGAGGCCATAAAACACAGAAGAGAACCTATAGCTTCTGCTTTCCCACATCAGTATAATCTCTTAGAATCTTTGTGATATATTATCCTTACACTCAGAGATACTAGTATCTCCCATCTTTTATCAAAGAAGCTTCTTTTTGCAGCAGTCAAGACCACTATAGAAAGTCATAGTTAGTTGAAATACAGAGTACTGACTATGAGGTTCTCACTGCAAATTGATATAACTGTGATAGAACTCTTACATCAGTGGCTCCAGGACCATACTGGAAGACGGAGAGTAGAAACATAATAGCATAAAATCAGACATCTTCTGTGAGTTTGCATTTTCCATTTATGATAAGGAATCTGCCCATGGCTGACTAAACAAGTCTCAAACAATGACAATAGTAGTTAACAAAACAACTTTAATGGGGAAGTCTCAAAAGGCATGTGGTAGTTTGGATGAGAAGGTCCACATAGGCTCATATGTTTGAATGGTCCCCGTTTGATGAAACTATATGTAAAGGAGAAGTGTGGCCTTGTTGAAAGAAATATGTCACTGAGGATTAGAATTTCAGGTTTCAAAATTCCATGTTAGTCTTAATTAACTTTATCACATTGCCTTATTCTTGTAGATCATATATAGGTTCTCAGCTAATCCTCCAACCCCCATATCTGCCTGCATTTTCATGATGTTCACAATGATGGTGATAGACTCACCCTCTGAAATGTAATCCCCAATAAGTTCTTTCTTCTATATTTTTCCTTTGTCATGGTGTCTCTTCAAAGTAATAGGAAACTAAGGCAAGGCCTTATCCCTAGATGCAGAACCCAGGAAAATGAAGATTGCAAAGAGATGGAGAATCAGTCTTGCCTAAGGACAAACATTGCTGGTGATCTAACACCAAGTGGTAAATTAGTAATGCTTTATATTCATTTCTGAGTACACCAAAATATTTTAATGAGAATTTAAATAGCTACAAATGATATTGGCAGCACTACTTTACAAGGTGAGTCTATTTGTGTCTAATTGTTACTTTCATTAACTTATCTTTTGTCATAAACTTAATTTTACCCGATTGACTATTTCATATATTTTCAACAGTTATTGAAATATGAACAGAGGCCCGTTGCTAAATGAAACACCTAGTATGGAAACAAAATTTGTTTAAGATTAAAAAGTTTACAACTGCTGGGTGGCAGCGGCTCACACCTTCAATCCCAGCACTCAGGAGACAGAGCCAGGCAGATTTCTGTGAGTTTGAGGCTAGCCTGGTCAACAGAGCAAGATCCAGGAGAGGCACCAAAACTACACAAAGAAACCCTGTCTCGAAAAAAAAAAAAAAGTTTACAACCTCAGGGCCTGTTCTTCCACCTGCATCAAGCAGTGATGGGTGGAAAGCAAGAGGGCACCTCTCCCTCACCCATGGCACCACATGGCAGATATGTATCAGGGACAGCTCTCCCATGCTCACAAATCCAGGGCTGGCTCATCTATACCCCTTTCCATGGGGATGACTATATTCTGCTGCCCTGGTGAGGTGCAGGGCCTGCTCTCCAGAATGTGATTATTGCAGCTGGGGGAGTCAGGCTCAGTTCTCCCTGGCCCATGTTGCCACCTGACAGATGAGTGGTGGGGGCAGCTCTCCCACGATTACAACCTCAAGAGGTCATAAGGGCGGGAGAGATGACCCTGCCTGCCACCAACTGCAAATCTCAGGAGAGGAGACACTGCACCTAAATTGGTCAGCACAATAGAGGCAACCCAACTGGCAGACGTGTGGGCTAGCCAGCCCAAATAATGTGAGCATGAAAGAGCTGTCCACATTACTCACCTGTCATGTGTCAGCGTGGGCTAGGAAAAATGTCCCTCCCCCACCGAACATCAATGCCTGAGGCAGGTGGGAGAGCAGGCCCTTGAGGACATAAGAGCTAGAGAGCTAGCCCTGCCCCTCATCTATTGCAGAGCTCAGAAGAGTTCCCCAATACTACACCTGGGCAAAACAGAAGGGCTGGCCCTGAAGTGATAAGTGTGGGAGATCCAACCCTGAGGACATGAAAGTAGGACAACTGGCCAGGCTCCTTGGTCATTGCTGCAAGGGGTGAACTCACCAGGGCAATGCAGGAGAGCTCACCCTGGTGGTGAGGACAAGGGAGAGCTGGCAGTTTGACCAACTCTGAAACTACCCAGGACCAGAACCAGGGTGATGGGTTGGCCCATCCTAATATCCACCCCACCTGTGACCTGCTGGAGTACTCAAAGGTGGACCGGTCCTGCGGACCCAAAGCTGCAGGATTTTCACAACACAGACCAACCGCAGATTAACCAAGAGGGGTTCCAGTGAGGGCCCAGCATTGATAATGTAACAGAAACCAGAGGCCTCAGGCCAGATCAATGACATTTTACAGTGAACACTTGAAAGTAAAGGGATATGGACAAGAGGGATTCCTGGGTGACTCACTACATCACACTACAGTTTCCATGATGATGTTTTTTTTTCCTTTTTTTTTTTCCTCTTTAAATTTAATGGAGGGTGCTGCAAGGGCAGAGGGCAGATACAAAGGGACAGGAAATGAATGGGATGGAGATTTAAAAAGGTTAACATTCAGCAAAATTTCCATAGCATAAATACTTTATTTCAAATGTACATATAAATATCATACAATATTTTCATTTATTTCCTATAATACCGGCGTATGCTCAGTTTCCCACTAGGCTTTTTGATTTTGAATGTATTCATGATAACTGAAATTTAAAAAAATACTTAAGACATATTTCAGATCCAATATTAGGATTTTAATATGTAGAATTACATAAAATGAAAATAATTGTGAATAATTGAACCTAATCTAATTTACTTATTCACAAAAAAAATGTAATGAAAGACATTCTGTAAATACTGAAAAAGATAGGGAAAGAAATGTTTAGAAGCATTGCACAATTAATGGGGAGGGGACTGTAAATGATAACTTCTTCATCCAATGTGATGGTAACAGCAAATTAAGCTCTCATTGGCTAAACAAATGTCTTATCAAAAGTAAGATATTAATAAGAAGTTCAAAGTAGAATAATTAATATTTTTGTCAAAGTTTTTGAAATGACAGAGAAAAATGAATCTGTATTAGTGTGCGGGCATTCATGAGCATTCTGAAAGCATCCATATTCTTATATGGAGGTCAGAGGAGGGCAACATTTGTCTTTCTCCATCTCTCCCACCATTTTGCCATGAGACAATATCTCTCACTGAAATAGAAGCTTACTCTTTTGGCTAGGATGGCTTGCCAGCAAAGCTCAAGGGTCATGTGTGCTCTATCCACGATCTATCTAATCATGTGTGCTCAATCTCCAAATGCTGGGTCCCAAGGATATGAATTCAGGTCAGGATGCATGGAGAGGAAGTGTTCTTTTTTGTTTGTTTGTTTGTTTTTTTCGAGACAGGGTTTCTCTGTGTAGCTTTGCACCTTTCCTGGAACTCACAAAGATCCGCCTGGCTCTGCCTCCCAAGTGCGGGGATTAATGGCGTGCGCCACCATCGCTGGCAAGAGAGAGAGAGAGAGAGAGGAAGTGTTCTTACCCACCAAGTCATGGCCCCCATCTTGGGAATATGATTTCAAAAATATCAAAACCACTTATTTTTAAGTCAAATGTATACCATATTATTGATGTTTCTAGAGATGTTTGGTCTGTGGTGAGATATGTGAATATAGAAACACAGCATTAATCAGAAACTAATGGCAAGACTACAAAGACATATATTATAATTGAAAAAGTTATTCTAAATTTGATTGTAAATAATAGTCCTCTATAGTTCCCTTTGAATATTTATTTTTTTCTATTTTTTTATTATTATAATGACTGTCTTATCAAATATTTGAAAGCATATAATCCTTGAACTCTAAGAAACTGTGCACATCAGCAGATTTTTTTTCTCCATTAAAATGTTTACAGGGAACATAATGTCTCTTTAAATACATTTAGTGGTTGAACAGTTATCACAAGAGATAGTCTTTGATATTCATTAATGCCAATTACCAAGTCATTTGCCTTCTCAGCTGGCTTCTTTTTCTTTTTCTGTCGATTCACAACTACTTGTGCCACACCGTTATCTTCTGATTAACATGTGATACACATACAATTAGAACATGATGGCTGCTGTTTTCAGGTTATTCTCTTCAAAGGAAGAGGAAGCACATTATACATTCACTTTAGCAGCCAACAATACTGTATTTACTAGAAAACTGGGTAACAAGCACAATTTTAAGGTAACTTAATTCAAAATGTAAAAATATTTTAAAAGTATGTAGTTTTAAAGAGTTAATATTATGTCACAAACAGTTCACTTAAACTAAAAAAATTAGACTAGTGTGTGGATAACTATTTTTGGCTCACACAAAGGAATCTAAATTATGAATATGTTATCTAACAAAAGACCAAGTCGGTTAAATGTCAAATGTTCAAGATATGGTATGATTAAAAATTATAAATATATTCTCATATTTAAATTAACGTTTGTTGGGAAAGACAGAAATCATATTTTATCCATCATAATCATTATGATACTCCTTTTTGTGATCTTTTAACCCTTCCCTCCCTCTCTCCCAATATTTAATGCATTTTTATCCTTCTCAATTACAAAAATAGATTGAGATGAATAATTTTACCAAATATTTTTCATGAAAATTTGCCTTCTGTTCTTCATGAAAGTGGAAAATTATTTGTGAACTTATAGACAGCCCATAATAATAGAGTCAATTTTTATAATGGATGATAGCAATGATAAGAACAAGAAAAATGCAACCAGCATATAACAAACATTACCCTAAACAGGCTGTAATGATATTCTCTAAATGATTTTTATACATTACACTCGTACTTTTTTCATTTCCCTTTATTCACATAATCTGAATGGTAGCCTGAAAGTGATTCATAAATGTTAGGAATATTCTCTGACATGCCATTTTATGTTCTCTGGGGATAGTGTCATTCACTTGAAGTCAAAGCTAAATGCATGTGTGTTTATGTGCATGGGTATGTGTGAAAGAAAGATACATTGGAGACAGAGAATATGAGATGAATGCAAATCAGGGTGATATGTGAGTTTCCCTAAGGATTAATGTGAATCTCATCCTGTGACATTATTATTCTGTTTTACTCCAACCTCCATGAGCATTTTAATATATGTATATTTTTACACCATGTCTGTGATATTTAAATTCTACTAATTTGTTGCATTTATGTGTGCGTGCGTGCATGCGTGCATGCGTGTGTGCATATGCATGTGCGTGTGTGTGTGTGTGTGTGTGTGTGTGTGTGTGTGTTTGTGTGACATACCTAAAGGCACTGGCATTCTAGGCTGATACTCTACCAAAGAACTGAAGCCTATCTTATTTTACATATTTTAGTGTAGTTTTGAATATACTTTAATTGGCTCTACATTTACTGTCAGCCGATTCTTTGATTTATTTGTCAAATAATTATACTCTTAAAAGGAGATTGTAATTGTATATATTATAGAACAATTTAAATCTACTTAGATTTATTGAAGAATGTGAATTTTAAAACAACTGTAATACTTATTTTTCATAAGAAAATTTGTTACTTTATCTATTTCCTCCTGAAATTTAAATTAACTCATTATTCTGTCTTCACTTAAACATCTTGCCTGCTCAGATAGTTTCTGCATAAAAATTGACAATATCGGTAGTGACAGGTCATGAAGAATCCATATAAAATCCTAATATCCGTGCAAGACAGAAGTCTAGTGAGCAGGTGGTAAGATACAACTGTTAAATGTGCATCTTAAACTCATTATGAACATCTGGGAGGGGAATTTAAGAAAATATATCAGATAAACAAAAACAAACCAGATCATCAGGTATACCTTTACTCAAAGGCTTATAGTAAGATTTCTGCTTTGTATAAAAAAAATTGCCCTTGAGCAAATATATTATACTATGAAATAATTTTAATTTCATTCATAATAAACTCAGTAAATATGATTAATATATATTAATATAAAGAGGAATTGCATTTATTTATATTTTTTAGAAATGATAGGTATGTTTTAATAATTTTTTGCAAAAATATTGAAGTTAGTCAAATTTGTGTTTTGTACAAATTGAAAAGATACTCCATCTTGTGGCTAATCACTTTGATTAATGTTTATGTATGGTGTATGATAGGCAATAAGACAGGAATTAATTCAAATGATCAATAGTACTGATTTTCACACAATTGAACAGAAAAATATGGAATATTACAGTGGACTTCACTGAAAATGAAACTGGAAGTGTATT
This sequence comes from Peromyscus attwateri, assembly GCA_902168425.1. NCBI lineage: Eukaryota > Metazoa > Chordata > Mammalia > Rodentia > Cricetidae > Peromyscus > Peromyscus attwateri. The sequence goes on along the minus strand of CABHPP010144464.1, from coordinate 14,024 downwards.
CTTGTCATATTCTGATCATTAACTATAATTTAAATTATGTTTTCTCTGTTTAAAGTAAAAAATTGCTTAAATTTATATTACCTGTCTCCAATTTTGTGTCATTTTTTTAAAACGTCTGGCTAAACTAATATATATATGAAATATTATTATATCATTATAAATCATATCCTTTATCCTGTCCTCACTTATTATTTACCATGTCCCCTCACTTTCTTTCAAACTTATGGTCTCTTTTTTATTACTACATATACATCTATACCTATTTTATGAATAAAATGTCACATTGTGTAAGCACATAAGAAATTCATACATAAGTGTGCATTTCTTGAGAAAACTCTCTCCTTTATTCATTTTAAAGTACATTATAATGTACCCTGAAGAATAGCTCTCTATTTTAGCATTTAAATCATCTGTATTTAGTGAAATGGATTCAGTATTTCACCCCCAACATAAACTGCATAATCTTTCTCATCTCTCTTTTATTCCTCATTGCCCAAATGTAATTGACTAAAATAAAATTAGTTCAGCAGATATTTCTTCAGATTGTTGAAGTCACAAGCATTGATTCCTGACAACATTTTTTATAATAATGAAAGATAAGGATCAGCATCATTAGATTATGGAGGATAGCTGTCTCAGTATTCTTAGAGAACCAAATAAATTGAAAATGGTTATTAAGACTCTCCTCACTACAGTTCCTTGAAACCTCATAGAGTATCTATTGCAAACTCAGATGCAAGCCATTACTTTGCTATTAAACAATCTTATCTTAAATGTCTATAGCTTAAGACATTATTTTCTCATTACACACAATGTTTATTTTATGTACTACAGTTCAACTGGCTTTCTATCAAAATGAAACATAAATTACAAATTCCATAGACAAAATGTTCACTAAATTAAATGGAAGTAAAATTTGTATGAATGAAAACTAAATGGATAAAACAGGTAACTGTGATAATCTTTGGAAATATTTGTACAACTATTTGCATAAAATATTCCAAAATGTATAAATTGCTAATGTAGCTGAATCAAGAATCAGCCAAGAAATCATGTATATGGATCACTTTAAAATTTCAGGGTGTTTGCAATAATTACTGGTGAATTATTTCAAGTATTCATTGTCAGCAGGAGGAATCCTCAGTTTAATTCAGACACTAAATTGTGAGTAACCAAAACAGAAACATGCAGGAAGAATTGAATTCTTTTATATGCAGGGGCATTGATGTCACATAATTAAAGTAATTTGAAAACCAGTCAGTCTGTGAGTGTTTTGGGTTTGGGTTGTTTACTCTTAAGTCGAAGAGGGAAGCTCAGCATCAGATACATTGTGAAACTATCAGAACAGTCTAGATCTTCAGAACTCTCCAAGAGACGTTGCGTGAAAATGGTCTTTGAAACTTAATTAAAACATGGGAATAAAAAGAGGAGACTAGACAGATAGCTCAGTATCTAAGAATGTGGAGTGTTCCTGTGTTCCTACAGAATACCTGAGTTCTGTTCTCAACAGCCTACCCCTAGCCAACAGCTATTTAAACTTGATAGCTGTCAAGAGAAGGAGAGTTGGTTCTCTGAGAATACTGTCCCTGTCACCCACCCACATGCCCTGCAGTTCCCCTTGTCTCTCCCCTGATTTTCTCCCACCATTCCTCCTCCCAGACCTGATCCCTCCTGTTCCCATTCTTGCCTGCATGGATCTGTGCTAGGTCCTCTGCGTATTTGTTATTGTTGTTCGCTTGGTGTTTTGTGAGACTCCTAACAGTGGGACTGGGGGTGTCTCTGACTCTGTTTCTGCTCCCAGCATCTTTTTTCTCCTATTGAGCTGCCTTGTCTAGCCTTGATATGAGGGTTTGTATCTAGCCTTTTTGTATCTTGTATTGATGTGTTTGGTTGATATCCCTGGGAGGCCTATTCCCTAGGAAAAGGAGGAGGAGTAGATCTAGGTAAGAGGGAAGGTTGGGAGAGGCCAAGAACAGTGGAAAGAGGGAAAATTGAAGTCAGGAAGTATTCAAAACAAAACAAAAAGGAATATTGTCCCTTATAGATCAACCATAATCCCATTCTGTCATTAATTTCTACACAGTCAGGTACTGATTCCAGTGAGTAATATGGTTATACATTTGATATTCTAATTTGAAATCCAATTATTAGTCCAAGGTGATTCTCTTTCCAAGGGCCTGACTAGTGTCCTTTTCAGAAATATAGCAACTTGGAAGGAAACCTGGCATGCCTGAGGTCTCTGGGGAACAAGGGATGCTTGTTGCCTTTGTCTGCCTTTGCCTGCCTACATGTATGCCTAGTCAGACTGGATAGATTTTATCCTCTGACAGCTCTGTCATCTTTCTTGATCTAGGCCAGAGGCATTGATATGCAGCAGGTCTCCCTAGTCAATTACAACCTTCCCACCAACAGGGAAAACTTCATTCACAGAATAGTTCCTGGTGGTTACTTTGGCTGTAAAGGTGTGGCTATTAACATGATAACAGAAGACAAAAGGACTCCTGGAGACGTTGAGACATTCTACAACACCTTCATTGAAGAGATGCCCCTCAATGTTGCTAACTTCATTTGAGGGGCTGTCCTGCCACCTGGCCCTAGCCAGGATTCAGTCCTTGGGGGCTGAGGAGCAGCTGGAGGGGGAAGGGAAGGGAGCCAAGGGATGGACATACTCGTTTTTGTTTGTTTATTTTTTTTGTTTCCTTTCTCTTTGAATAAATGTCACTTTTTGAGTTAAAAGAAAAGAAATTCAGTCATTAACTACTTAAAAAGGATGAAGGGTAATTGAGAACATTTTGGTTTAGAAAAAAAAATACTTTAACCTTCTCATTCCACTCTTGCTTAAGTACCTATGATATTTGTATATGATATTACTGGCTTAAACACACACACACACACACACACACACACATTATATATATATATATATATATATATATATATATATATATATCAATATTTTGCAGTGATGACAAGCATGGTTTCCCATGTTTTTGTTTTTAAAATTTTTCTTTCTGTTACAAATCAAATCATACTTTGCAAAACACAAGGTGACTATTAGAACAGGCTTGAGATTGATAATTGTAGTTCATGGCACTTACTGACATTCGAAGCTGAGCCAAGAGGCTGCATCATGTAGAGGCCTCATTGATTTCACAAAGGCATCACAGTAAATGCTGCAACCCTTCTGGTTGCTCTCGCAAGCACTGCTTGCCTGTATTGATTACTTCCTCTCCAATGCAGTACTAAATTGCTATTGTGGAAGCATAATGATGCTGAACATTTTGGCACAGATGATAGGGTAATGTTTAAAGACTGTGAGACTTCTTCTTTTTAGATGTACTAATAACCTCTTTAATCATTTCTGTTCAAAATACCAAAAATTCTGAAGCAGAACTAGCCTAATGATAAACTAATATATAGAGCATACCATTTAACAATTTGAAAAGAAATAATATCAATTATTTTTCCATCCATTACACTGTATGCCATTTTTTTATCTAACAATGTTTCTGATAGACCTGAAATAATTCTTAAAAAAAACTATTTGTCCTATCTTCTCTTCCTAAACAATGTTGGCCAAAATGATTGTTTTTTACCTTATAACATAGAAGATATGCTTAATGATCTTTTGAAAAATAATCAGTGTTTCAAAATTACATATGTTCTAAGTTTAAAATGAGGATTCATATGTAGGAACTGACACTATGTAAAAGTAACTGAGGCAACTAATCTATAAACAGTATCATGCTATAAATTAATGTGGTATTTTTTTGTTTGCCACTAAAGTTTCATTAAAAGTCACCACTAACTCATGGAACAAAATGGTATAAATCTGAAACCCAGTATTATTGACCAGTATTTCTGAGGCAGAACTCAGATTCTCATACTGACATGGGAAGTATGATTTTGCCTTAACCGTCTCTCAAGGTCAGTTTTACTTTGCATGTGTCTTACTTGATAACTCATCCTAGCCTTGAACTCATAACCACCCCCTGAGTTAGCATTAAAATTGCTGAGTTTCACACTTATATGACTCTACACAACTGATATGTATTTTTCTCTTTTTATTTTTTGTATGTGTCTTTCACATCATGTGTCTTGACCCCATTCATTTCCCCCCATACCTTCGCATCCACCCCCACCCTTGCACCCACCCACCTCCCAAATAAAACAAAAATTAAAAGAAGAAAGGGAAAAAATAAAGGAAAATAATTTAAAAACTCGTCATGGAAGCTGCAGTGTGACACAGTGAGTCACTCAGTAAACCCCTGAGTCTGGTTCGAGGCCTCTGGTTTCTATTCCACTATCAATGCTAGGCCCTCATTGGGTCTCTTTTTGGATATTCTGTTGTTTCTCTGTGCGGTGGAGATCCAGCAGCTTTGCGTCTGTGGGTCAGGTTCCTTCCCGTGCTCCAGCAGATGGTAGATGCGGTTCATGATGGGGTGGGTTAAGTCTTAACCCTGGTTCTGGGTCTCAGCTGCTGCAAGGTTGGTCCATCTGTCAGTTCTCCCCGGTCCTCACAACCAGAGTGAGTTCTCCAGCATTGTCCCAGCTAATTTACCTCTTACAAGATTGAGCAGGGGCTGGGGCCAGTTCTCCCGCTTCCAAGCCCTTGGGGGCTGCTCTCCCACACCTATATCATCAGGGCCAGCTCTGTTGTGTTACTGCTGCAAGACACAGGGGCCACTCTCCGGAGTGCTGCCCCTGGTGAGGGTCAGAGACAGCTCTCCTGATCTTGTGACCCCCATGGCCACCTCCTCTACCTGTCTGAGGTGTTGATGGGTAAGGGGTGGAGGAAGAGCATCCCTCTCCTGCCCGTGTTGCCAAATGTTAGATGAGTAATGGGGAAAGTTCTCCTTTGTTCTCAACCTCAGGCCTGGGTCACCTTTACCTCCAAATACCAGGCAAGCTCTGCTGTATTGCCTAGAGGCAAGCTCTGCTGTATTACCCAGGAGCTGGGCCCTCTTCCCTGAGTGCTACACCTGGTAAGGGGGCAGGAGAACTCTCTTGCCTGTTGCAGACACTAAGGGGCCGGGGTAAAGGGGGCATCCATCCCCCACCCACACTGCTACACGGCAGAGGAATAGTAGGGGCAACACTTCCATGCTTCCAATTTCAATGCTGGCTTACCCGCGCCTTTGCCAACACGGTTGGCTCTATTACGTTACCCAAGTGAGATGCAGGGCCTGCTCTCTGCAATGTTGCAGTTGATGAGGCTGAGGGACAGCTCAGGACACGTCGCCAAAGGACAGATGAGAAACGGTGATAGCTCCCTCACAACTTCGGGGCTGGCTTACCCTTGCCATTGACGGTAGGGTTGGCTCTGTTTTGCTGCCCTGATGAGGTTCCGTGCCTGCTCCCTGGAGTGTTGCAGTTGGAGGGGGTCATGGTTAGTTCTCCTACTCCTGTTACCTCAGGGTCAGCTCTCCCCCGTGCCTTATGTCCTGATAGTTGGGGCCCTGGAAGGGCATCTCTCCCCCAGCCCATGCCTCCATAAGACAGATGAGGGGTGGGGTTAGGTCTCCCACACTCATGATCTCAGGATAGGCTCACCTCTGCTCTTGTTAGCAGAGTCAGCTCTGCCTGCTGTGCTGCCCAAATAAAGTGCAGGGCTCGCTTTCCTGTGTTTTGCAGCTGCTCAATGTCAGCTCCCTTGCCCTCTCCGCTCACTCTAAGAGTGCCCATTTGGTCCTGCAAGGTACCAGGTGAGCCTGAGTTTTCTGCTTGGAACCTAAGGCAAACTTCCCCAGACCTGCATGTGGGTCTCCTTGTCTCACTCAGTTCACCATGATGCTAGGCTGGGACATGCTTCCTCATCACAAAGAGGTCATTATGGTGCCCAACCACTCAATGTCTATGACACCAGGTGGGGCTCTTGGTTGGTGCATTTGGCTGTGTTCCTTCCACCCCAGCTGCTTGGCATAGGGTAGGGATGCTGCTGGATTCCAGTCGTGGGCCACTGTATGGACCTTTACTTCAGATTTTCATCAAGAAATACGCAACTGATGTATTTTTTAAAATATTTTCTTTAAAAGTTTTTTCATACAATATATTTTATGACATTTCTTCATCTCTAACTCCCCGTCCCCAGATCCTCCCCACGTTCCTACCGATCCATCGTCATGTTCTTTCTGTCTCTGCCTCTCTTTCTAAAAAAGGACCAAAATCCGACAGCAAAAAATCAAAGCAAGCAACCAAAAAACAGTAAGGCAAGAAATATCAGCACAAAACAGTGCTCCTTAAAAACAAACAATACAACAACAACACGGAGTCTGTTTTGTGTTGGTCAACTACTCCTGGACATGGGGTTTCCTTGGAGTATAGTTGTTATATTCAGTGAAAGTGTACTGAGGTGAAACTGAGTTTCCCTTTAAGTCACTTCTCGGTTACAGTTGGGACTTTCACTCACTTCTCCTTCTCAGCGCTGGCATTTTGCCTGGTCTTTTTCATTTTGTCACAATTTCTAGGAGTTCATATGTGTATCAGACGTATTGTGTCTTGATGACACTCTTCCATTGCAGTCATCCACTGACTCAGGCACTTACAATGTTTTTGTTTCCTTTACCACATAAAACTATGAAGAAGTTTTATGAAGTGGAGTTTTAATTAAAAAAAAAAAATCAGGACTGGGACTGAATGCGCCAAAGTCCATCACATTGTCCATATGTAACTCTGTTAATTAAGATCTACTGAAGAAAAAATATTCTCTGATAAGTGCTGAGTGGTGCTCTGATATACAGGTTTACTAATATGTCATTGGGAGTGTAATCACTTTTTGATTGGATTCGAGGCCATTCAATCAAATGAAACTGTCTGATACTTAGAATATCAAGGAATCTAGCATAAAATAGTTCGTGCCCCAAGGGAAAAATCTACTATAATTCTTTTTCTAAAAAAAGAAAACCAACTGGTGAAAAGTTCGAGTATCCTCCATTGAAAAAATATCTAAGTTCATGGTATTTTGTTGTCCATTGGCCAAATAGCAAGTATCAAGCAAGAGTTCTCTTACACTAAATACTCATTGTCTCAGTTCACAAAAGAAACTGCCAGATATTCTACAGGACACAGAGAAAAGACACTGAGAGACTCTAGGCCTGTAGGCTGAAGATGGATGCCCCAATGTTGCAGAGGAACTTTGGGTAACTATACAGGTAGCCACCTGTCTCTGTCATTCTAGATTTTTGGAAGTTTCTCACAATGCTCTTCCTGTTTACTTGGGAAATATTATATCCCTCTGAGATCTTTGATGTAATTGAAGACTAGATAGTTATAATTATGGGTTTCCTTGGTTATGATAAGAGATAAGGTATATATGAAAACTTAGACTTACAAATATAGGACCTTCTTTAATTTTGCCAAGTACAAATAGACTAGATATTATAACTATGATTCTTGCTTGATAACTGTTCTATTATATGCAATTTCACTGTGTTAAAATTAAACCCTTTCTTTTTGATTAGACAAGAAAGGGGGGTGCTGTGGGATGTTCTGTATGCTGTGAATGTGTGTTGCTCTTATTGGTTGACAAATAAAATACTGATTGGCCAGTAGCCAGGAAGTATAGGCGGGATAAGCATACACGGAGAATTCTGGGAAGAAGAAAGCAGAGTCAGGAGACATCAGCCTGCCATCCAGGGAGCAGCATGTAATGGCACACAGGGAAAGCTACAAAACATGTGGCAACATATAGATTAAGAGAAATGGGCTGAGTTTAAGTATAAGAGCTAGTCAGTAGTTAGCCTGAGCTAATGGCCAAGCAGTTTTAATTAATATATGCCTCTGTGTGTTTACTTGGGTCTGAGAAGCTTCAGAAACACAGGGCCTGGGAGCCAGATGGGAACAGCAAACATTCAGCTACACGACTGGGATTATGTGATGCCTGGGAAGGATAGTTGAAATAGAAGATCTCTGTGATCTGAGGGACATGGGGACACAGGGGAATGTAAGACAAATCTTAAATGGTCTTATTAATAAAGAAGCCAGAGTAGAAAGAAGCCAGCCACATTCTTATCACTAGAAATCCTCAGCCAAAGAGAGCTATTTCCTGTATACACACACCTATATTCTTTCTGTGCCCTGCCATCTCAATCCCTCTTTCTGCTCAACTATATCACTTCCTCTTTCTGCCCAAGTTTATCACTTCCTCTCGGTCTGTACAGATCTCCAGACCTCTATGGTTAACTAGTGCTGGGAATTTAAGGGATGTGTCACCATGCCTGGCTCTGTTTCCAGTGTGTCCTTGAACTCACAGAGATCTGGATGAATCTCTGACTCCTGAATGCTAGGATTAAAAGCACGTGCTACCATTGCCTGACTTCTATGTTCAATACAGTGGCTGGCTTTTTCCTCTGATCTCCATGCAAGCTTTATTTATTAGAGAAGAAATAAAATATCACCACAGAGGAGGGCCAGGCTGCTGCATGGGGTCTGTGACAGAGATGAGGATGAGACCAGGAGATTGGATATGTATGAGAGGAGGGAGAGGTGAAGATCTGTAGTTAGCCTGTTTGCTTTCCTGCTCCGGACCTGTTCAGTTCACATTATTTGAATTGTTGGTTGTTTTTTTGCTTTTTTGTTTTTTTGTTTTTTTCAAAATGATTATAGATGTTGTCAACTAAGTTACTAAGTAACAGTGATGATAGTGAAGTGACTCAAGATTTAAATTTAAATATAGGGCAATGTGTTTGTTTATCCAAAGACCTGATTTGAAAGTACCTGAGTTTAGTAACTTTTGTACTTGAATATATGCATAGAAGAATACTTGAAAGATCTTTTATTTACAGAGTTAGAAAAGAAGATATGTGGCCGGGTAGGATGAGGTTCTTAACGAAATCTGTAAGTTGTGGAATTTATCTCGTATCTGAACTTTAATCATTGAAGACAATAGCTCACAGATGGCTTTGTAGATTCTATAAGGACTAAGTGTGCTGCTGAGAGTGCCTCTGATAGCGATCCCCTAGAAAGGTGAACATACTGCCTTACATCCTGTCACGTACATTGCAGCCAAATTTAAGAGCTCTGTGAGTCTCGGGGTCACTTGAGTCACCAATTCTTATGGTGGTACAGATGGAAATTAGATATACAGCAACAGGGATGAAGTATCAGTGTCCAGATGTCTCAATATTCCTTGAATCTCAGAATCTGCAAAATTGTCTTTTATAACTATATCCAGTATTATGTGCCAAAAATAACATATCAAAATTGTCAACAATATAGCATGGGATCATATACTTAAACTCACAAATATCAATAACAATTATTTCCTTTATTTTTGTTTTCTCTCTTTAGAAAATAATGTATTGTAAATTATAGACTTTTTACTCTGAGAAGATACATTGTGATCTGTTATATACAGAAAAGTAAGATATATTAGATTCAGATTCTAAACTAAAGCCTAGAGTGAGGGGAATTGGAGACAGATATAAAAATAGTATCTCCACATTACATCAGTGGAATAATAGCACATTTCACGATTAGTGTGTTTTATCAAACTAGCAACAGATTTTAATTGCATAAAGATAATGTACATATTGGAAAAAATGTACTCAGTAAATTGAAGGCCTTACTAAAAATATGCATAATAAAACATCTGCTTATTTTGTCTTCCATTATACTTTATTAATTGAATATACTTTTTTCAGTGATCATTAAATTTTTCTCCATTTCTAAATGAAGATAGTGGAACAACATATGCAAAAAAAAAACTAGTACATTTAGAATGTCTTCAATAACATTGTCAGCAGTAATTAAACTTAGGCAGTAAGATAGTCTCTGCTAATGTGGCAAATTAAGCATAAATTTCTTCACTTTCAATTAGTAGAAATCCCATGGTATGCTAATTAAAGTTATCTTTAAAATTGACAATGCATTTTTATTTTAAATGCAATTTTTCTTTACAGGATATTTGTAGTATAACTAAAAATTAGATAATTTTAGTGAACTTGCTTTAGACAATTTTAAAAGTTTTCTCATATTGGCTCTCATATGCTTTTATTTTATTACCTCATTTTTTGCAACTTTTTGACCAAACTTACACAAAAAAACATATAAATGTAAACATATGTAATTCTGAGTCTTTAAATAACAAATAATCAGGACAAATATTTACTAAATTTCTTTAATATCTGCAAAGTTTATCATATATGTTCACTAGGTGCATGCTAATATAATTATCTCTTCCGAATTCTCATAAGGTTTTGGAGATGTTTTACATAATTACTTATAATATTAATAATCTGTTGACATTCTATAAATCAGCAAAAAAAGTAGCAAGTATTACATTTTTTTCAATATAAAGTTTTCTTAGAGTATTGCTTGGTTTCACAAAACAAGAATGACTTAGTTCTTTACATAACAAAATAGGGTATGAAAATTCAGTTGCAAAGACACCAAGAACTGGATTTAAGTTTTTTTTTATTTAAAACTGTATAATACATTTCATGATTTCCTTTAAAATTGGAATTGTGGATCTAATACAAGAAAATAAATGTGTGTCATAAGTGATAAGAAATATGGTAACACTTGGAAAAATTGGTAAGCTTGTAACTGAAAGACAGTCACTGCTTTGAATGAAATTTAAATGAATCTATTTTTGAACATAATAGTGATCTTCAAAAATCTACTCCTTTCTTAAATTTTTAAGAAATTATAGTATAGAAATATATTTTCACTATATAAGATTTACAGAATCAGATTTAATAGTTTAATAAAATCTTCGTTCACTTTAAGAAGAATGCTTTGAACTGTATGGAGCGATCATAAGGATAACAAAAGCAGATCATGCTATATGAACAGAGAAATTAGAACATTAATTTTTGCTCATATTTCTTATACTGCATGTGTATGGTCAATTGGAGTTAAAATTTGTAATCAGATTGCACATCTATTCTTGTACTAAAATTTATCAGGAATACAATAATTGAGAAATTGTAGCAGCAGACAACTATAGAATGAAGTAGAATCTCATTTTAACAATGAAATAATAAGAACATTAATAATAATGACGATGGTTTAAATATAATAAAACATGCCATCATTATATACAGCACATTAAAAAAACATTCTGTAAGACTGGAACACAATTTAAAGTTACTATAACAAACTTACGATGATTCTGCTGCATGAAAAGTATATTATTCTTTCAGATCTCATTGTAAGTTGTAAAACAAACAGACTAGAATGTAACTATGTGTTTTCTTCATCAGCACTATATATAAAATTACTGATTTCTAATGTCAAAAACTAAATAAGAATAGCAAAGTAAATTACTATCAACCCAATGAAAGATACATGTTATGTAAAAGAGTGTATATATTTGTAGATTATTTTAAAAAGTTAAATGTTATCAACTTACAATTATCCATTAATTATACTAATTATAATTTATTTTCCAAATATCAGAAAACAAAGTAAATGAATTGGAAAAATTGTTCTCAAAGTGTGGTTTCCTTACTATTTCTTTCCCATTTGTGTGGTCCAAAGATCATAATTTCATTTATTAAAAAAGTTGAATGTCACTTAACTATTTTGCTCCTGATAACTCTTTTATGTTGATGAATTTTCATGAGACTTCCATAGTGGTTGCTTTAATGCAAGGCAAGCACAGAACAATGAGCTTCTTTTATTAAGAAATATATAAATGGTTTTTTGAAAACATGTAAAAGACATCAATATCCTAATTCTTCTATTTTAGGACATACAACCATTTTTATGTTACAAAACATTATTAATGTTTGTATACATTTGAATGTCTTATTTTTATCTTTAAATCAAATAAAAGTCCATGTTGAATGAAGATTATTTTTGTTTAATTCCTTTAATTATGTATGTTTTCCTACTAAGATTTTTTTTCAAATTCAGAAATAATAGGGGCATGTGTGTTTGTGTGTTTGTGTGTGTGTGTGTGTGTGTGTGTGTGTGTGCACCTCTCTATTGGAGTAAGAAGTGAATCTTGTGTACTTTGGATGTCATTCTTGTTTTTGGAGACAGGGTCATTTCTTACTGTGATATGCTTTCCTGTTCAGCTTTGCTGAATCTCCTCTGTGGTCTACCTCCATCTTTTCACCACTGGAATTCACACCAAGTAATGATTTTTGTTGGGTAGTTTATGGTGGTTCTGGGCGTTGAACTCAGATCCTCAGGCGGTGTTGCAGCCTCTGCAAGTATTTGTTTTTGTTTTGTTTCGTTTTGTTTTGTTCCTTTCTCTCCTTTTGTTATGAATAAAATCACTGCAAACAAATGAATTAATTCATTCTAAGAGAGATGTATGATGAAATGCTATCATCACATCAGAAATAATTGCATAATAGTAATACTTAAAGCTTAATTTTAAAATGGTGTGCATGCACAAAATCAGGAAATCAGTAGCATACACTTCTTTCAAGTTTGTATGAATACATGTTGAAATGACTAAAACCTGCCCTTTCCCAGGGTCCGTATGACTAGAATTCAAATAAATGTCTGTGGATCCTGAACGGGATTGATATGCCACAGCTCAATAAGTTTTCACCTCTGTGTCATTTGACGCCACATCATTTTTACTCAAGCAATACCCTGGGTAATTTGTGATACATCAATTTTACTCAAGTGATTCCTTGGGGAATTTGTTATACAGTCGATTCTGAACAGATTCACAGAAGCCTAAAAATTTGGGGATTATAATTCATTTACCTACATGAAGAAATATTTTATTAGTTAGAAGAGGGATAGATCAGCATAAGATGTATTTAATAAAAAATGTCATTTTTTGAAAACTATGAAGAAACATTTTATTTGGCACATTGTAATTGTATACATCAATTAATTAATTTAAAAAAATTTGCTATTACATTTACTTTGGTAGTGTGAAATTATTAAAAGAGTTCAGACCCATGTTATCAGACGAGTTAGAAGGATACATAATGAAATTATTCAGTTAAGAGATGTCAAGCATTTAATAATGGACATGCTTCAGGAAGCACAGAATATTATGTCAAATTGTATATTTACTTATATAATCTTCTATTATCCATCAACTTATTTTTAAAACATGTTTAACTTTTGAATGTGCCGTACACATTGACAGTTTTGTATTGGGTGTTACTAGGGTGTTTTGAAAACAATGTTCTCTTAGTCTGGGATATTTGAATATTGGCTCCAGTTGGCAGAGCTGTTTGAATAGATTTAAAATGGTTGCTCTTGCTGGAGGTAGTACATCACTTTAAGAGAATTTTGATAGTTTAAAGACTCATGCCATTTTCAAGTTTCTTTTCTTTTCCTTCTGCTTGTTATTTAAGATGTGAACTCTCAGTCTGCTGTTCCAGCTCCCAGTCTACTGCTTTCCCATGATGGTGAGCAACTCTTAACCTATGGGACCGCAAAATCAAATAAATCATTCTTTTCATAAGTTGCCTTGGTCATAGGATTTTATCACACAATAGAAAAGTAAATAATATAGTGATTAAGTCCATCCCCATCTTCAAAATATTCTTTTAAAAAATCTAGGTTTAGGATTCTACATGATAATGAGCTTTTAATTCTGAATTCATTATTCTGAGAAGACAGAATATTCTTTTCTGGTTTTAGATTACACTATTGAGGAAATTATTTTCTGGCGTGATAAAATCACTGCAACTGCATTATCATATTACCTTACTGTCCTGTGTATAGGTATATTATTTCGTGCCATTTAACATCTAATGGAGATGTTACATCATAAATCTTTGCTGAATAAAACGTAGTTTTTTGTATTTTTCAGTAAATTTCCCCTCAAGAGTATTAATTTTTTCCTGATAATAGGTAAAATAGCCATACATCTTAATTTGGAGGTTAACTATTCTAATAACACTTTCTATAGCAGCATTTTACTTCAGGCATGATACTATAAACAAATAAACAAATAATTTTTTATTAACTTACATCTAAAATATTTTTAATTCTGCACTATTTTAGCCAAAGCAAACTGAGAAGCAATAATACTTCCTTTTAAGATTTAATTTTAAATTGGTGTGTGTGTGTGTGTGTGTGTGTGTGTGTGTGTGTGTGTT
>CABHPP010144463.1:0-22522 GCA_902168425.1 Peromyscus attwateri | reverse complement strand
GCTAGGACACTTTAGCTCTGGCTTTCCCCCATTCATTTCCCCTCCCAGGAGTACCACCTCATAAAGTACAATCCAGGTAATTGTAGTAAGGCATCCTCTGACACCCACTGTCCTAACCTCTGGGATGTAGAGCCCTGCTTTATACTACAACAGGCCTGTGAAAAAATAAACGTAGAAAAGATTTCATGTGCTTTTCTACACTGGAGTTTTTAGTACTTTCCCTTAGAATTATTTAAGATTTCAGTTGTAAAACTCATGAAGCACAATTAAAAGTAATGTTAGCCAATAGACCATTTATTGCCTCCTGTAGCTAATGATGTATGTATTAGGATAGGGCTGCTTCTAAAGCTCGTGGCAGAGGTCTTAATTGCATCATCAGCAATAGGTTTTTGTTTTGTTGGGGTTTTTTGTTGTTGTTGTTTTCGTCTCTCCCCCCCCCATGCCTTTATCTTTCATCTCTATCATTCTGGATAAAGATATGTACCAGGGATGAATCCCTACTATGGTCCCAAGAAAATCACACCATCTTTAGGAACAGGGTTTTCCAGGTTCACACCTAAGAGTAGGTGTAACATCCTGAAGATTGTTGTAAGAATATACATTGTCCCTTATTTTATCTATTTGAGACAGGAACTCAATCCACTGACTGATTGGTTCACTGATGTATTGTCCACATGTGGTTATTCTGACTTTCTACTGTGTTAATTCTATCAGTTGAAATGCTCAAGCTAGTTCATGCCTGAACAATGTCTCAATAGAGCAAACCGTATCAGATATTTAAGATCTCTCTCTCTCTCTCTTCCTCCCTCCCTCCCTCTTTCTTACACATCCACATAAACATGTATACCTCCTTTCTCTTATCAATGGTTATTATTTTCTTGGTACATTTTAATACAACATATATATCTATATTTCTTACATGTGTGTGTGGTGTATGCCTGCATGTCTTTATATGTATGCATATGTGTATGCATGTACATATGTGTACACACCAGTGAAGGACCGAGGTCATTGTCAAGTGTTCTCAATAGCTCTTCACCTTAGTTTTTGAGACACGGTCATTCATTGAACTTGGAGTACAACAGCAGTACAACCACTTGACCAGAGCAGTTGGCTAGTGAGATTCAGTAATGTGCCTGTTTTTTTCTCCCTAGTGTTGTAGTAACAAAAGTGCACTGATACTCATGGTTTTGTTTGTTATATTTTGTTTGTTTTTTGGGTTTTTTGGGGGGGGGGGCATGGAGTAGGGTGTTTAGGAAGCCAAACTCAAACTGTCATGCTTGCACACCAAACGTTTTATGAACTCAGCTATCTTCCTGGCTCCATTTCCTAAACACATAAAGATTAAAAAGAATCTCTACCACAGTCTCCATTTCCAATATGCCCATGTAATAGACAGAAAGCTGCAGATAACTTTCAATTTCCCAAAGCACTCCCTGTATTGTGCTGAACAGGTTTAGTAAGAAATGAGGGAAGAAAAAGGTATGAATTCTATGTGTTGGGTGTTGGATAAGATGTGAATTCTAAACACATAGCTGAATAGCTGCCACCAGCTGAGCAGAAAGAAAATCATGGGAAATTCCATGGACTTTTTCTTGTTTAATATTCAAATGTAAAATGTGCATGATGATAAATAACTTTTGTAAAAATAAAAACATATAAATCATAAGATGAAAGGGCACTGCACAACTCCATTCTAAGGAAAATAAATCATGCCTGCTTATAAATCAAGATAATATGAAACATAGATTATGTGATAGATTGATTGATAGAAAATTAAATGCAAACTTCAGTGGTATGCTATATTACAAAGTCAGTGCTATCTTAAAAATGAATACACAATTTCTTCAGAAGGCTATCTAGTATCATAATTCACTCTCCTGTAACGATGAACAAAAAATTAATTAGCAAGAAGGGAATGTATTAAAAAGTATAATCATACAAAACAATGAAGTCATAAGATCTCAACATTTTATCAGGCAAAACTTTAAAGTATAATACCAAGGTAATTTAAAAAACATAAAGCATGGAAATAAAACTAAATGATTCAATATGTAAAAATCTAAGCCAGGCATGCTGGTATAAAACTGTAATCCTGCATTCAGGAGGTGGTAGCAGGAAGACTGTGAAATTCAGGCCAACCTGGGAAATTGAGTGAAATGTTGTAATGAGTCTTTCTCTGTCCTCCAATCAGTTCTCAAATAATGACACAGAGACCTATATTGATTATGAAAGTTCAGCCTTTAGCTTAGGCTTGTCTCAAATAGCTTTTATAACTTAAATTAACCCATTTATATTAATCTATGTTCTGCCATGTGGCATTACCTCTCTTCCATCTTGCACCTCCTGCTTCCTCCAAGTCTGACTGGCAACTCTGACTTTCTTCTTCCCAGAGTTCTCTCTCTATCTGGAAGTCCCGCCTATACCCCATGCCTAGCTATTGGGCATTCAGCTTTTTCTTATACCAATCATAGCAATACAATTTCACACAGTACACAAATATCTCACATTTCCACCTTTTTGTCTAAATAAAAAGGAAAAGTTTTAACTCTAACATAGTAAAAATATATACAGTAATAACAATTATCAGGTAAGAATTACATTTACAATGTCCAATCTATCCGTATTTGTCAAATTCAAAGAAAATATTTCATTATCTATCCTATCTTAGTGAATCCAAAGTTTTATACCTAAACCACTTTCTATCATAACTTGTATTACCATCCTACAAATATCTTTTTAGACTTTTATCTTCTTAGATAATCAACTTAAGCTTTTATATCTCTCAACATTGCATCTATTATGTAAGTTTCATTTCTAAATTTGGTCACAAGGAAGACTGTAACTGTGACTACCAAGTCTTCAACTCCATCAGAGACTTGAAAATGATATATTAGTACATGAGTAAACAGGAAGTGCAGAGCAAGCAACTTCCAAGAATATAGAAATAACAGAAACAGCTGACTGCCTGGACAGTCATCCAAGGTTCCTCTGTAACTTTGGGGCATTTGTCTTTGGCTTATAGGCTTAGAATATCTGACAGGCTTATCTATGAAGCAGGATACTGAAGGGCTGTCCTACCTTGTCTTGGCAAAGTTTGACAGTCACTTTGTTTTGTGCCCTGCTTGTCCGGTTTAGACAGCATACTGTCAGCATCCAGGCAAGGGCAATTTCTTGCCCAGTAGCTAACTTTGACACAATAAAAGCAAATTCCATATGGAGGTTCTTTGATGCCATTGTCCCTTTTTTTGAACTAGATTGGTGCTGCCAAGAACAAATGTGTCTCACTGTCATGAAAAGTCTTATGTTATTATAACATCTTAAATGTCATATTCTTTCGGTCTTTGAAGTGTTTGAAGACCATTTATCTATTAAAAATGTATCTCTATTTGACCTTGAAAACATACCTAACATGACTATGCGTTTGATTGTTGTAGATGACTAACCTGTATTTCTTTATTATTCTAAACAGCTTTCAAGGACTAGAACTTTACATTACATTTTTAAATGAGCTGCATAGGTACAATATCTTAAACAAGAAATAGAAACATATAATATAGTATAACAAAAATAACCTTATATTTGTATCAACATACAAAAATATCTTAAGAGTAGAAACATATATACAGTATAAGAAAAATAACCTTAAATTTATATCTGTATACAAAAATCCACACCAATGTAAAATATTGTAAAAAAATTTGAGACTAGTAGTTGTTTTTTTAATTTGAACATAGATTAAATAATCTACCCATTTATCCTATCATTTCTGTATCCCTCATTTTTCTTTTAAGAATGAGATCTCTGAATCTAATTTCTTTTGTTCAGCTTTTTTTCTGATCATTACCAATAACAACTTGTAACCAACACCTTGAATAATGACAAACATCCATAACCCCCAGAATGACCAAAAACTTCCCACCCTACCTATTGGGAACATGGACATCATGTTCTCTAAACTACTTTCTGTTGTCTGGGGGAAACAGCATCTTTAGGAGATCCTGAAAAAAACTGGGATAACGATCAAGTCCTGGGAGAGCTAGCTGTATTATTTTTTGTTTAGTCTCTGTGTGATGAGAAAGTGTAGAGCTTATCTGAAGTCTTGACTGGATCATCTTTGAGGTTAGATCAACTGGGCTACTTGTTTTTATTGGATTCTGTTCCTTTTTTTTTCTGAAAACACACAGACTTTTAAAGGTAACATATATATCTGCATTAATACAAGCATAGAATATGTGGTATTCACAAGTCAGCTAACAGTGATTTTTTTTGTCCCATGTTTGAGCAGGTAAAAGACATCTATCAACTTTATAAGTCTGTTTGGACTGCATAACCAAACTGTAATATAAATTTCTATCCATCTACATGAAAGGATGGCATGCAATAAGACATGAGGACTGTGTAGCCAACAAGATTTATTATGTCTCATCCAGTCTCAAAGCTGTTCCCATGTCAAAAGATCAGTATATACATCACTTGTCCTGTAGTATTTCTTGGCATTTTAAAACCCTTATGTCTGCAGCCAAGGTTTTCAGGAGGTATCCTCCAATCAAATATGATCTTCATCAATATTGAAGGAATCCACAGGTTTTCATTTCCTACGGAAACAAAAGCACAACCTCTCCCCAAATACATTTTCTGACTCCCATTCTGAAGTTAAGACATTGTTAAAATATATAGCTTGGTGTAATTTAGCAGTTTCCATAATTTGATGACTCTCAGCAGCTATTGTTTTCTGTTTATTAGCATCTGAAAAATTCAAAGTCAACAAAACACCATACAGGATCCAGATGCCTGTATATTTCCCATCCTTATATGGCTTATTTTATTTTTTATGTTACTTTACTCTTTCTTAAAAGATTTTACTTTATTAATTTAAAATAATTTATTTTTTTCTATGACCATCTATACCCATTTTTTTTTTTTACTGTATCTGTTTAGAGGTTTTCTCAGTCTGGACCACTTTACTGTGCACTTGAAGCCTTCTCTGACCACAAGAGCCAAGCCTTAAGCCTGCCATGTGGCTCTGGGCCACTGTTTCCACTTAACTTTCCGGCTACTCTGGTGTTCTCTGTACAGCAGCCACGACTCTGTAAGCTGCAAGCACTGGGTTACTAGGAAACTGTGTCTGGGGTTTTTTTTTGTTTGTTTGTTTGTTTTTGTTTTAAGATTTCTAAGGTCCTATATGGAAATATGCGCCCACAGATTGGGCACAATATGTAATGAGTCTTTCTCTGTCCTGCCAGCCAGTTCCCAAATAATGACATGGAGACTTATATTAATTATAAAAGCTTGGCCTTTGGCTTAGGCTTGTCTCAGCTAGCTCTTATACCTTAAATTAACCCATTTGTGTTAATCTATGTTCTGCCATGTGGCATTACCTCTCTTCCATCTTACACCTTCTGTTTCCTTTGAGTCTGGTTGGTGACTCTGCCTTTTTTCCTAGAGTTCTCTCTCTACCTGGAAGTCCCACTTATACTTCCTATCCCCTGCCTAGCTATTGGGCATTCAGCTTTTTATTACACCAATCACGGCAATACATCTTCCCATAGTGTACAAATATCCTGAAACAAAATGCTATCTTCAAAAGCAAAGGAAAAAAATAGAAAAATCCATGTATTCCTTCAAAGGTCTTCATTTGAAAGTTAATTCATATTCTGTTTTCAGTGACAGCAAAATGGTTAAACATGAGTTCTTCAAGTGGTTGATGGATAATGAGTAAGAACAGTGCTCCAAGAAGTCATTGACAATAACAAAAACAAACACACCTACAAAAATCACAGACAATATTGAATTTTTCCCTTGTAAAACAGCCTAAAGCAGGTGTATGACGTGATGCACTATGATGGCATGGTGCCAGCTCCGAGGCTGCCTAGAGGAGATAGATGTTGCCTGGATAGAGACATGTCATCTTCAGACAATACGTAAGTCACAACATATACTGGGCATGGGGCATTGTAGATAAACTGAACTTTTTAGGTTGAGACAATAAAGGGGGGAGAAAATTACAGCAATAAAAATATACCTTTTTGAAGTTCACAGAGCAGTGCCTTGCTCATGGGTTTCATTGTAATTGGGAGTTCAGTACTGATACAGTGGTAAGTACAGCTTGATAAGGCAGGAATATGGAGGCCTCAGACATAGACATGTGAAGGAAGTGCCATAGTCATTCATTCCTTGCCCTGTACATATTTCATGATTGCTTCTATTCTTTTGACTACCAGGACAAAAGCCTTCTGTTCACATGCACACACACACACACACACACACACACACACACACACACACACGCCCTTGTTTCTCCAAGTAAGTCAGAAAAATATCCAAGCTGTTCTAGCTTCTGATATAGTTTCTTATTCCATTATTATTTCTACACCTTCGTAGTATAACGAAGTATAACCATGAAATTTCTTTCTTATTTTCAGGAACCCTTCTCTTTTCAAATGTCCCAGATATTAAAAATATTGGTTCTCTGCTATAGGACTTTTGTGGGAAACTGTTGAGGTTTGTTTGATTTTGGTTTGATTTGTATTTTGATTTTTCTTTCTCTTTTGAAACAGATCCTTACTCTGCCACCCAGGCTGGTCTAGAACTCACACTGCAGTTCCGACTGGCCTTGAACTGATAACAATACTCTAATCTCTGTCTCCCAAGTGCTTAGATTATAGGTGTGAACCACCATACCTGGCAGAAATTACCATTTCAACTTAATTGTGTTGGCCTATGAACACTACAGCAAAAAGTGGAAACAGGTTAACAAGCAAGTGACATGGGTTGCATATTTATTGGACCAACACAGAGCCAATTATTCAGTACCATTAATATTTCCTCCGATTTCCCAATAAAAGAAACTAGAAGGTAATTAAATACATGCCTACCTCACTGATGAGGGATAGGGAAGGGTGATGAGATAAAAAGAACTTGGGAGTCAGGAACGATCTCTTGAGAAATGATGGTGTTTACAAATAGTATGGAAACTTCTCAACAAGGTAGAACTATGAAAACCAAGACATAGGCCAGGAAAAGAATTTATAATAAACTACCATCCAAAACTCTGCACCACATGTCCAAAATGCCTTTCCAGGAAAGAAGCTTACACAACCTAAATGCAACAAATGGTGCCTCGTGGAATCATTCTTGCTTACAGTCACAGATGTTCCTGTCCCCCTTCACTCACGTTTCTGCATGAATGTTTGTATTGAGTAGCTCAGCAGACCTTTTGATTATGCTCCTTTAACTTCTGTGTTATCTACTATCTGTATTCATGAGTGTTGTTCCAAGGAAAACACACATTATTGTTATGCTATGGAATCTTTTCTATACTGAGTCATAAAAGACCTCAAAATTTGCCCACAAGGTCATACTCTCTTAGAGCATGCTGAAGAGTAAGAAGTCGAGTGTGTAGACCTGATTATTAGGTGGAGATTGGTGATGGGGAGGCCGGAGAGAATGTTCTTACATTAATGTGCCATTTTGGCATTGTATCAAGTTCATGGAGTGTCAAACTGAGGGGAACAGGAACAAACTAAAACAACGAGAGCTCACTTACAGAGGAGTCCTCCTAGAAGGTCTAATGTTTGAGCTTATTTTAAGAAACAATTTGCATTTGTGAGAGGATGTAAAACAGTCAATTCATTCCAAAATGTCAGAAATGGGCTAGATTTTTCCATGAACAATATTTCAAGACAATATATCCAGAAGTAAATGCTCCAGACTCATGGTGTCATGAAACATTATAGGAGAAAGGGATTCAGGGGTCAATTCTGAAACACATAATAGTCCTATATTTGCTACTCACAGAAGATAATTGCTCATTAGATGCTCTTAAGATTTTTGCTGAAATAAGAAAGCCTGCTAATTTTGTTTTTGAGTGTCTCTAATAGTCATTGTAAAGACCCTGTTTAATCATGTGATTTAAAAAAATTTCTGTCACATGCATTGGATTGCAAGTAGATGCATATATGCAGGGACACCTGCCTTATTTGCACAATGTATACTGATGTCTGAGCTCATTTGTAAGCTGTATTGTTAGCCTCTGAAAAAGAACCATTCATAGCTTCAGTTCAGCCCCACTTGCTAGGAAGTGATTTAATTACTACAACCTAAATTGTAATTCTCTCCTTTTAATTCAGAGCTGTTTCTAGTCAGACCTTTAATGACTCTCCAAACAATAATGTTTGGCAAAGAGAAATGCTGTCAGTCAAGCAGAACCATAAACATCTGTGTTTGTTTAAAATGAACTTCCCTTTTAATTAAATATATAGATGTACTAGGAAATTTCCATGTCATTAGAAATTGTACTGGAAGTATGTCAGGTCTTCCAGAAACAGTGCATGCTGAGGAGAAATTCAACTCCTCTCTTCATTGGAAGGTTAATGTTTTTATTTCATACTATTTTCAAGATGCATGTGAATTAACAGGCCACCTTTATATTGCAGAACATTTAAATATATACTTTATTATCAGAGCATAAGAAAATATATTTTTGAATGCTCAAGAGTTTGGTTTTCAAAGGGATCCTTATTAATGAGTAGAGTATCAAAGATTTTATGTTATGGCAAATTCAATCCTCTACAGTCTGTTTGAAAACTTTGTTCATCTCATTTTATAGCCAAACTCCAATAAAACAATGGCAATGTTCTTTCAATTGTTCACTAGTCTAAAAATAGAGCATTAGCATGAATGTTAGATATGATTAAACACTGCAGCACAATTATTTTGTCCTGGACTACATAATATCGATGTTTCTTTCCTTGAAATCATTCCAAATCTTTTTAAAGCTTTTTTAAGCTATAAAATTTTAAGAACTGAAATACTGAAACTATAACATTGTGTAAATATATTTCTGTGTATATATGAAAATATTTCTTTTAAATTTTTTTCAGAACTTTTCCAAACTATCTAATTAACTTATGTCAGGGGAGCAATTATCTTTATATTAAATTTTACAAGATAACAAATTTTGATTATCCAAAATAAAAAGTAAATTTTAATATAGACATATCCACTATCCTATAAAATTCAACTTTCAACAATACTGAATGGCTGAACTATGATAAAGTGGTTATAATTTAAATAATTTGATGACCATTAAAAGAATAGATTAGAAAGATAACACATCACTGATAATCATGAGTATTGTATTACAACAATTCTACTCTACTTCGCAGCTTGAATATATCACAAATTTTTGCATATGCAACATCAGTGTGATTCCTTAACATGTGTGTTTATAGATTTCCTAATATGCATGACCAATAGGAGAACTTCATTATTAATTGTATTTTCATTTAAGACACAACACTGTATTTTAAGACAGACAAAACTGCTAAGGAAATTCTGGTACGGGAGATGATTCATAGTGATTTTGTTCCTGCATCCGGTGAGCAGGAGTTCAGACGGCAGCTTTCTATGTGAACTAGCGCTCCTTTGCTTTATTGAGTAATCTTTCTCAGATGGGCTGGGAAGCGTGGTTCCAAAGTGCAGCCATCTGCAGGTCTCCAACATAACCACCCTCCCTTATTATACTTTATGTTAATGGAGAAGTCTTTCTTTCCTGGCTGGGGTATGTCATCATCATGGACTTCTGACTAACCTGTAAAAGTAACAATTCAAAAATAACCATTAGCACAGGAAGAAGAATATGATTTTTTTTAAAAAAGTCACTACCTGTGTTCGGAGAGTTCCTGTCTCTTCTTCCAATAAATTTCAGAGCCGCTATCACCGGGAGTCACGTCTATAGCAATTAAACACGTGCATCTGGCAGAGGTGGGGTATTGTCTAGAACAGGAACTGAACCAGTTATTCCACGCTTATCCCGCTGCATGCAAATGGCCACATATTTCTTGTGTCTGCCAGCTGTGTCGAGGATCATAAACTTGCTTGCTGCTCTGGCTCAGTTTCTCATCTTCACGTTAGGCAGCAGCATTGCTAATCTGTGAGTGAGTACATCACTTCTCTTGGTAGTTTGTATTAGGTTCCACCAGGTTTCCAACTCCTCTTGCTGGGCTTTTTTTTTTTTTTAAAAAAACATTTCATTTGTGCCTTAAGCCAAATCCATTTCCCAAGACTGCTAATAAACCCAAGTATAAAGAACCATGCAATTTAATAGTCTCTGCATAAATACCTACTTCATTCTCTGATAATCTCTCATTGAAAAATGAGCTTTCGCATTATTTATATCAAAGCGCTTTTGAACATATTGTGGACTACTTTGGAAGCTGAATACAAGATGTATTGCCTATGCCAACCTCATTCTTAGCACTAAAACTGCTTCTTTGATCCCATCTCTATTCTGCGTTTCCTGCTTCCTCCAAGTCCAGGTGCTGAAGCATCATATCCACAGTTAAGTACATTCTACAGACTGACCTAATACTGAGCTGTCTACCTGGATGTCACATCCTCATTTTCTCAGGTGGCCTTTGTTCCTAGATGTTACCTTTGTGTCAAAACAGATTGTATATGTTCATTTTAGGGACTTGCTCCAAGTTGCATCCATGGATGTCTCCTGAGCTTCCCTTCCTCGGAAGCATAAATCTGTTGTATGTATCCTCAGGTCCTTCTCTACCCATCTGTCCACAGTGTTCCAGATTTTGTTGCTGGTATTGAAATGACTGGCATTAAAACAAAGGCTCTGTAACGCAATTCAAAGTGAAGTCTATAAAATTTGGAGAGCTGGTTAAATAAAAATTACCAAACCAGAATGCTTCCTTCATATTTTACTACAATTAGCACAATCGGTGACTGAAGTTTCATTACACAACCCCAAACACCAGCTGCCTTCCTGTCAGAAATCAACCAAATATGCCAAGACAAGATTGGAATTTGGACTTTCCTGACATCACAGAATTACAGAACTGGAGAGGACCAAAGTCCATCTGCTCCACTTACCTGTAAACTTGCATAAGAAATTCTGAAGTCACTAAGTCCAATAAGTTTCCAAAGACAAAGTATAGCAAACTTTGTAACATATTTGAGAGAATACTACTACTTGTTAGGCTAAGTATTTGCCTTCTCATAGCAATGGACACGACTTTTAAACTATTTTGACAGTGTCCTTGTATAACATATAATTTTCTTCTCAATCTTGAAGACCTAGTGCCATCATTATGATTCTGTGTGGAATGACATTTTCTCCTGAATTTTTTATATAAATGCTTTGTGTTTTTCTATGGCAGCCAACATTGATGTGAAGTAGTAAATACAACTGAGGGAATTAGGATCTCTGCTTCCCCATCCCTTGTATCCTATAGCAAGACCATGTCAAACTGAATCAAGTAGGGTGTGTTCCAATAACTGTTCATTGATAAGGGGATCAAAGAGGAAATCTAAAAGATGTTTCACTGAACCTCATGCCACGATTTTGAAATTTAAATGAGTCAATTGCATTGTTCATGGTCAGTGTAGGAGATATACCCCATTTGAAGTCAGATTAAAGAGTGCACTGGAGGTAAAGCAGTAATGCCTATTAAAGTCAGCTTATAAACAGGTGGTACTTGGCAGAAATTGTGACCTCAACTCAAAAGAAAAAACAGTTGGAATAATTAGTGTTGGTGAGAAACAAGTTACCAAGGTATTTTCCTTTTAATATGTACTGCTAAAGACAGCATTTGGATGCCGCAGTTGTAGGAAAAAATAAGCTTGCAGATATTTGAGAAGATTGTATTGCTTGAACTTCAACTAGGAGACAGAATTTGAGAGCTAAAATAAATCATCACCAAAATAAACTAATTTTCTTGATTGAGCATCCACCCAGAATGCCGAAGCAAAGCCAGTCACTTGTACTATCGCTGTTACCATCTGTCCCACTATTTCTCAAAGCAAGAATGATTGTTGATTAATGTGAGCTATGTAAATCCAGCCAATTTATAAGTAGTGACCTACAATTACTCATGCAGAAGTATCTGATGAAGCAATGAGGCAGTCAATCATTGCCAATAAAGTATGATCATTGATTGGATGAGCTCGAGGCTACAGATTAGGTAATACATTTTATCTACTGGAGATATATTAGTCAAGGAAAACAGTCCAACGATAAGTTGAATTATGCATTTTTGCCATTCCACATAAGGTTCTTGATGCAGGAGGGAAATAGAGCCCCCTTATAAATCAATTAAGCCATTTGAAATTGATAAATAATGGTGCTTGCTTTTCTGCTCCTTTTACTCCTTCTATTTTTCCCTTAACAAATTTATAATCTATTTACCAATTACACTTCAAATTTTACAAATAAATTTGGAATGTTGGGTCAATCTACATATATTTTCTTAACTTTGGGCAAGTTATTTCTCTTTGGTGTGTCTTAGGAACAATTGTTCACTGCATCATGAGATTATGATATATTTTCTAAATTTACATATGTGAAGCACTTAGAATCAGGCAAACGTGCTCAAGTAAAGCATAATTAACTCTACTATTCTGTATCATTTTATTATTGTTGGATAAATGACCCTTTCTTTAGATAGATTTTCAGATTTGTGAGAGTTAGGAATATGACCATGTCATTTTTACAGTAGCATATATTCTGACATAGTTGCTCAACAATACTTTTATTTTGTTTATAATGATCTTCACTATGTGAATTAAAAGCTTTTAGTATGTTTACATTTTTACTCAGCATTTCTATAGCTATGATATTTCTAAAAATGGGAAAATAAAGTATTTTCCAATGATAAAAGAATGACCATGTTAGCATTAATACTGATTTTTAAAGGGGAAATGGAAATATCTAAATGTTATTCAGGTCAAAATTAAATCATATATAATTGTTGCATCAAATATTATATCATTATTAACAGTAATTTCCAAAAATTATTTTTAATAAGAGAACAATGTTCAAAAAAAGAAATACATAGCATGGCTTCTTTTGTATCTGAAAGATTAGTGATCTGTCTTTTATTATTTATCTAATTTGTCTATCATCTATTATCTAGATATCTATTATCTACCACTCATAAATTCATTTATCTATTTATCTAATGTTTAATATGTAACTTCCTCTCTAAGGGAAGATTTTGATGAAGAATGGACTGTTTCTATGATTTTAAAATGTCTCCCTGTAGAATGATTACTAGTTATAAAATGGGAGAAACAATATCAGCCAACATTTGTTTGACCAGGTAATTGAAACTAATGTCTACAATAAGAAATACAAAATCAATATGTAAATCTATGGACTGAATGTTATACCAAAATTATTATTTAAGCTCTGTAGTGGTTATTCTTGATTATTAACTTAACTACACCTGGAATCAACTAAAATAAAAAAAAAAGAGGCCATACCTGTGAGGGATTTTTGCTTAATTTGAGGTACGTAGATCTACTTGTAATCCTGATTTTTGAGGTAGGCAGACACACACCTTTAATCTGGATCTTGATGCTAGAAGACACTTGTCTTTAATCCAGATCTTGAGTGGGAAGACACACCTTTTCACCTTTAATCTGGATACACCTTCTGCTGGAAGCCTATATCAGGACATGGAAGATGGAAGCTTTTGTTCTTTGCATGATTGCCTTCATCTTGCTAGCAAGTCCACTCCTTCACTGGCATTAGAGTCTATTTCTTTGGGATTCCAGCATACACTGAAGACCAGCCAAGACATCCAGCCTTGAGCAACTACTGCATTCATGGACTTCCCATTTATAGTCAGCCATTGTTGGATTAGCTGAACTGTATCCTGTAATTCATCTAATAAATCCTCTTTATATATATATATATATATATATATATATATATATATATATATATATGGAGAGAGAGAGAAAAAGAGAGAGAGATTCATTATGTAAGTTCTGTTACTATGAAGAACCCTGACTAATACAGATTACTAATACAGATTTTGGTACCAGCAGTAGTTCTAGTACAATAGAAGTATAAATATATTAGGCTTTTCAACTTGTCAACACCCACAGTTACTGAAGCCTCTCCAATTACCCCCCTCCTGGGAGCTCAGAGAGTACTGAAAGCCCATGGTGTGAACTATATTAAAAACTTAAGGAGATAAATGGGTTTGGTTATCCTGATTCACCACTTATGAGTAGCAATGTATTTGATGATCCTGCATATGAATCTTTTGATATTTTGGGGAAAAATAAGGAAAATGATGATGCTGGTTGCTTGGTTGCTCTTAGCATCTCTGGAGAAATTGACAAGGATAGGGATGAGCTCTGTCTTAACCCAACCAACTTCCATCATCCCAGAATATGGTGAAGGACAACAATGTGTGACCTATCTTTTTATTGTCTTTCTGTTCTACCTTCTCATTGGCTCTAAACCCAACCACATGATTTCCTCATCACTGCCTGTCTATACAGACCTCCAGGTTTCTATGGTTGGTACTGGGATTAAAAGTTCAGGTCATCACTTGGCTGTGTCCTTGACTACTCAGAGACTCTGCCTGCCATGTGATCAGATTAAGGGTGTGTGACACTACCACCGGACTTCTGCTAAATGGCTTGCTCTTAGCTCTGATCCCCAGGCAACTTTATTTATTAACATACAAATAAAATCACATTTCAACACAAATAAAATATCATCATAGGAGACAGAGCCTATAACTTGGGATGAAGATGTGTTGCAGAAACCTCAGCTGAGAACTTTGAACCCTCAGATTCTCAAAGGTTTATCTTACCTGAGGAAGTAGTACTCTCAGTCCTATGTTAAGCACACCAAGCAAGAATAAGACCACTTATTCTTGAATAAAACTTGAATCAAGCTTTATTAAATACTAGCCAGGAATCTGGAATACTGGCCAGGTCCATACCAGAGATCCATGCACAGACTATGGCCCTGAATTATGTTAGTCAGGGACTTAGGAAGACAAAACCCACAAGGCTCCATACTTCCTGTCCTCATCCAATCAGAAGTAAGCATATATCATATGGTACTTCCTACCTACACACCTCCTACCCACATGTGATCATGTACACATCCTGTGCAAGGATGTTTACAGAAGCTTCTTTACAAAGCTTTTTACTGAATCAAAAACAAATGGCTCATTATCTTAAATGAACAACAGCTCCCAGTATATCAGGAAGTTATCTGTCCTGGGGCAAGTGGGGCTTACAGGTTAGAAGTATTTTTGTTTTACAGATCTCTTAAATACTATAATTTAAACTTAAGACATAATGTTAGCCATCACCCTCTACTCCTTGAAATATTGCTCTTTTCATCTTGGACTCAGGAAATTTATCCTTCATTGTCTTTTAAACCAGCAGTGACTTTCTCTGAAGAAAATGCCAGGCAAGATAATACTGATGCCCCTCAGGGCCTACTATTAGTTGTCTCTAGATCAGACTTAAGGCAAAGCAGGCTCCTAGAGGGGAGGTGGAAAGTGTAGTCCATGGGGAGGTGCACCACACTACTAAAGAGTGTAATGCATTTTCTAATTCATTCACACAGAAGTCTGGGGAATACGTGTGGGAATGGATTTTAAGGGTGTGGGATAATGGTGGAAGGAACATAAAACTGGATGAGGCTGAGTTTATCGATATGGACCGTCTGAGTGAAGATTCTAGATTTAATATAGAAGCTTGCACAGCTAAAAAAAAAAAGTGTCAAAAGTTTGTTTGAATGGTTGACTGAAGCATTTGTCAAAAGATGGCCTACTGAAAAGGAGCTGGAGATGCCTGGTATCGCTTGGCTTAGTTGTTGATGAAGGGATTTTAAGGCTCAGGGAAATTGTATTGCTACAGTGGTACTCTGTATAAAACCTAATCTTCCACAGTGAGAAGGCCTTTAGATGCACTTCTCACTTATCCTATAAGATACAAAACGGAGAGAGGGGCACCAGCACATTTGAAGGGCTTTGTTGTCATCGTTTTTCTTGTACCAGACCTTAGAGTTAGAGATATTGTTCTTCAGTTGGATGAATTAAATGCAATGGGTTTAATTGGGCCCTGAGGTAGCAGGGGCCAGGTGGAAGCACTAAATAACTAAAGGCAAGGTGATCATAGATATCATAATGGGCAGCACAGACAGTCACAGACAAAGTGAATTTTACAGTGGCATGACTCATATGGCCCTTTAGTACTGGCTAATAAATCATGGTATTCCCAGGCATTAAAAATATAAGAAGCCTACTGAATTTTTGTTTGATCTGTACGAGAGGAAAAATTCTCAAACAAATGAAAGAAAGGCTATGTTAGATTGTGGCAAAGGGCAATCTTGGCCTGTGAATCAATTTCCAGACATGAGCCACTTTGCAGACCAAGAACCCCTTGAATGATAGGCTGGCCAAGTTCCCCTGAGGAAGGACTTTGATAAAATACCTAAAAGTTTTACTGTTACTGGGACGTAGTGGAAACTAAATGTTTGACAATGGGCCACCAAGTTACCATGAGACCTGAGCTACCAATAATGAACTGAGTGCTCTCTCCACTGACCAAGCCAAAAGTAAGATGTCCATGGTAGCAATCTGTTATCAAATGGAAATGGTATACACATAATCAGGCCTGAGCAGGTCCTAAAGGCAAAAGCAAGTTACACGTATTAGTTGCCCAAATGCCTATAGTTTCTTCTCCCAGTACAATGCCATCTGCTACCAAGTATGTACCCATAGCCTCATGAGGTGTTCCCGATAACTGCTTAACTGATGAAGAGAATACTGGGGCCTTGTTTACTGATGGTTCTGTACACTATGCAGGTACTAAGCGGAAGTGGACAGTTGCAACATTACAACTCCTTTTTAGAACAACACTAGAGAGGAGAAATTTTCACAGTTGGCAGAACTCTAGGTAATACACACAGTAATACATTTTGTTTTGAGGGATAAATCACAAGATATATAACTGTTCACTGATTCATGGCTGTACCCAATGATTGGCTTGATGGTCAAGAACTTGGAAAGAACATGACTGGAAAATTGGTGCAAAAGATATCTGGGGAAGAAGTATGTGAATGGAAACTCATCCAAAAGGATGTGAAGACATTTGTGTCCCATGTAAATTATCATCAAAAGATGACTTTAGCTGAGGAGTTTAATAATCAGGTAGATAGGAGGACCCATTGTGTGGACAGTCAGTCTATTTCCCTAGCTTTTCTTGTCACTGCCTAATGGGTCCATGAACAAAATGGCCATGGTGGATGTCTTAGTTAGGGTTTTTATTGCTGTGAAGAGACACCATGACCAAGGAAACTTCCATGAGGAAAATATTTAATTGGGGCTGGCTGACAGTTTCAGAGGTTTAGTCCATTTTTATCATGGTGGGATGTTATGGAATATTATTTTAACTAGGCAAAGATGTGTTACATATGTTTATGCTGCAAAATATTACTTTAACTATGCGAAGATGAAATCTTGGGCATATACACAAAGGATGCTCAATTATGTCACAAGGACACTTGCTCATCTATGTTCATAGCAGCATTATTCATAATAGCTAGAACTTGGAAACAACCTAGATGCCCCTCAACCAAAGACTAGATAAAGAAAATGTGGTACATTTACATAATGGAGTATTATTCAACAGCAAAAAATGATGACATTATGAAATTTGCAGGCTAATGGATGGAACTAGAAAAAAAATCATCCTGAGTGAGGTAACCCAAACTCAGAAAGACAAACATGGTATGTACTCAATCATAAGTGGATATTAGATGTAAAGCAAAGGATAACCAGGCTATAATCCAGAGCCCCAGAGAAGCTAGGTAACAAAGAGGACCCTAAGAGGGATGTGTGGATTTCCCTGGGAAGGGGAAGTAGATGAGATCTCCTGGGTAAACTGGGAGTGGGGAGTTTAGGGGAGGGGAAGGGGGGGTGGGAACATGAGGGATCAGGTTGGTCAAGTTGGGGGTGAGACAGGGGAGGAGAGTAATGAAAGAGATAGGGGGAGCTATTTGGGGATTAGGGAGAAACCTGGTGCCAGGGAAACTCCCAGGAATCCACAAGGACGACCCCAGCTAAGACTCCTAGCAATAGTGGAGAGGGTGCCTAAACTGGCCTTCTCCTTTAATCAGATCAGTAACTACCCTAATTGTCAACAGAGAGCCTTCATCCAGTAACTGATGGAAGCAGATGCAGAGATCCACAGTTAAGCACTGGGATGAGCTCTGGGAGTTCAGTTGACAAGAGGGAGGAGGTATTGTATGAGCAATGAGGGTCAAGATCATGATGGGGAAGCCCACAGAGACAGATGACCTGAACTAAATAGACAGGCAGCTAGGACGCCTGCATGGGACTGATCTAGGCTTTCTGAATGTGGATGACAGTTGTATAGCTTGATATGTTTGTGGGGCCCCTGGCCATAGGGTCAGGACCTGTTCCTGGCATAAGAACTTGCTTTTTTGGAACCTATTCCTCATGCAGAGATTCTTCTCCCAGCCTTTGCAGGGGGAGGA
Source organism: Peromyscus attwateri (assembly GCA_902168425.1). Lineage (NCBI taxonomy): Eukaryota > Metazoa > Chordata > Mammalia > Rodentia > Cricetidae > Peromyscus > Peromyscus attwateri. Next base: position 4,185 of record CABHPP010144463.1, on the reverse strand, counting down.
GCTTGGTCTCACCTCAATGTGATATGACATGCTTTGTTGACTCCCATGGGAGGCCTGCCCCTTTCTGAACAGAAGAGAAGTGGATGAGGGGTGCGGATAGACACAAGATGGGGGAGGGGAACGGGGAGAGAGGAGGGGGGGGAACTGGGGTTAGTATGTAAAATAAATGAAAAATTTTAATTTAAAAAAATGCAAAAACTGGATCAGAAACCGCACACACAAAAAAACTATGTTGTGTTACATTTGTTTCTGCTGCCTTTGTTAACAATGTAAAGATGTGCTACATTTGTTTGTGCTGCATTTGTTTAATTATGTAAAGATGTGTTGAATTTGTTTCCCCTTGCCTGTCTAAGGCATAGATTGGTCTAATAAAAAGCTGAATAGCCAATAGCTAGGCAGGAGGGGGATAGGCAGGACTGGCAGGCAGAAAGAATAAATAAGAGGAGAAATCTAGGCAAAGAAGGAAAGGAGAGAACCAGAGAGAAAGAGAAGGACACACCCTGAGACAGAAGTCAGACAGCTGCCGGACAGCCAGACTCAAGAAGCAGTGAAAGTAAGATCTACAGAAGGAAAGAAAGGCAAAAAGCTCCAAGGCAAAACACAGATGAAGAGCAATAGGTTAAGATATAACAGCGAGTGGGACAAGCAGAAGGTAAGGCTGAGCATTCATAACTAATAAGAAGTCTCTGTATCTTGATTTAGGAGATGGTTGGTGACCCAAAAGAAAGTATGTTACAGTGGGACATGGCATCGTGCAGGCAGACATAGTGCTGGAGAAGGATCTGAGAGTCCTATATCTTGATCCGCAAGGAGCAGAAGGAAAAACTAAGTAGTAGTAGTAGCTTGAACACACACACACACACACACACACACACACACACACATATATATATATATATATATATAAAACTTCAAAATTTGCCTCCACGGTGACACACTTCCTCCAGCAAAGCCACACCTACTCCAACAAGGTCACACCTCATAAAAATAGTGCTATTCCCTATGAGCCAAGCGTTCAAACACATGAGTCTGTGGGTGCCGTACCTATCCAAACCACCACAGAGGCAGAGATGGGGGTTATGCAATATCTAGACAACATGGACTTCCACTGACCAAGCTACGGCTTAGTGCCAGGTCTGTCAATAGCAGAGACCAATACTGAGTCCTAGATATGGCATAATTCCCCAGGGTGACCAATCAGCCAGCAATCTATTGACAGGTTACTATATTTTATGACTTCCTCTGGGGAATATACAATGCTTTGTCCTTACTAGAGTAGATACTTACCCTTGGTTATGGACTTGCCTTTCCTGTACATAATGCTTCTGCCAAAAACACCATCTGTGGATTTACAGAATGCCTTATCCACCATCATGGTATTCCACATGGTATTGCTTCTGACCAAGGAACTCAGTTCACTGCCAGAGAAGAGCAACAGTGGGCCCACGGTCATGGAATCCACTGGTCTTACTATGTTTCCCACTATCTTGGAGCAGCTGGCCTGATAGAAAGATGGAATGGACTTTTGTTTTGTTTTGTTTTGGGGGGTTTTGTTTGTTTGTTTTCTGTTTTTCGAGATAGGATTTCTCTGTGTAGTTTTGGTGCTTGTCCTGGATCTCACGCTGTAGACCAGGCTGGCCTCGAACTCACAGAGATCCACCTGGCTCTGCCTCCCGAGTGCTGGGATTAAAGGCATGCACCACCACTGCCCGGCTGGAATGGACTTTTGAAAACACATACAGTGCCAATTACTTGGCAGCAGCCTGGAGGGCTAGGACAGGGTTCTCCAGAAGGCAGTATATGCTTTGAATCAGTGTCCAATATATGGTAAGTTTTCTCCTATGGTCCAGAAATCAAGGGGTGGAAAAGGAAAAGTTCCACTCTCTATCACCCCTAGTGACTCAGAGGAAAATTTTTGCTTCCTGTTCCTATGACCAAAAGTTCTGCTGGCCTAGAAGTTTGGGGAGCACTCTTGCCAGGATCCACAACAAACATTCCATTGACCTAGAAGCTAAGACTTCTCCCTGGCAACTTTGGGCTTCTGATGCCCTTAAACCAACAGGCTAAGAAAGGAGTAACAGTGTTAGGAGGGGTGATAGATCCAGATTACTATGGGAATATTGGATTGCTTCTCCACAATGAGTGTAAGAAAGATCATATCTGGAGTGCAGGAGATCCTATAGGACATCTCTTGGTGCTATGGTGTCCTGTGATTAAAGTCAATGGGAAATTACAACAGCCAGGCAGGTTGACAAAGGGCACAGACCCCTCAGGAATAAAGGTGCAGATCACTCCTCCATTAAAAGAGACACAACCTGTTGAGTTTCTTGCCGAAGGTGGAGGAAATACAGACTGGGTAGTAGAGGAATGTAGTTATAAATACCAGCTAAGGCCTCGTGACCAGTTACAGAAGTGACAATTATAGTAGACATGAGTGCTTCTATTGTATTTTATTAAGAATGTCTTTGCACAGATATTTGTGTTTTCTTTCAATTTCTTTAAAATATGATATAACATCAATTAAGAGGATATCAATGATTATCACATTTAAGTCTGAGATACTAAAAGAATGCCCTTCAAGTATTGGGGGAATATTTAACTATGTGTTGCATTTGTTTAACTATGTAAAGATGTGTTGCTGTTTTATCTTGCCTTCCCAAGGTACCTGATTGGTCTAATAAAAAGCTGAATGGCCAATAGTGAGGGAGGAGGTATAGGCAGGACTTCCAGGAAGGGAGTGTAAGTAGGGGGGAGGAATTTAGGCTTGAGAGGAAGAAAGAAAAAGAGATGCCTGGGAGATGTCAGGGGCCAGACAGACAGACACAGAGGAACCAGGAAAGTAGGACATACAGAGTGAAAGAAAGGTAAAAAGTCCCAAGGCAAAATGTAGATAAATAGAAACAGGTTAATTAAGTTTAAAAAGCTAGTGGGACAAGCATTCATAATCAATAATAAGTCTCTGCGTCTTTATTTGGGAGATGGTGGACAGCCCAGGGAAAATGCCAACTACAAATGGCACCCAGTGTGCTGCCAGAATTTCCACATAGGGCCTCAGAAAGTTGAAAAAAAAAAAAGATAAGGATGTGGCTCTTTTAAGAGACCCTGCTGTGCAGCAGAGCACTTAAGCAACCAGCAAACTAAATAAAAACGCCTGGCAGAGTGCAGCCACCAACTTTCTAGAGCTGGGGCAGTTAAATACAGTTCTTGGTTAAATGCTGCTCTTGGCCAAGCCTCTGGGCTCAAGGCTCAGCTCTCACAGACTTGAGGATGGGGCAGAATCAACTGCCAGAGCTACATGGCAGAGGGGCTAGCTGCCACTTAGCAGTTTAAGGTTTGGCTCATGCAGTCAGAGAATGCTACAGGTGCACAGTAAAACAGGTCCAGACCAAAAACAAAAAACCTTTAAACAAGTTACAGTGTGCATAGGTGCATAGGTGCATAAGAAAGAAAAGAAAATGGGTATAGACAGTCATAGGAAAAAGTAAATAGTTAAAAATAAGTAAAGCTTTTTAAAAAGAAGAGTAAAGATGGGAAATGCACAGGGAATCTGGATCCTGTATGGTGCTTTGTTGACTTTAAATTTTTTGAATGAACAATGAACAAATGGCAGCTGCTGAGAGACATGGGATTGTAAAAGGAACTGTTGAATTAAACCAGTCTAGATACCTTAGGGATGTCTTAACTTTAACTTTAAAATGGGATTCAGAATATGCATTGTGTTGGGGGGGGGACTATACTTTTGTTTCCACAGGAAATGAAAGATTATGGATTACTTCAAAATTAATAGAAGCCATATTTGATTGGGAAGACCCCCTGAAAATCTTGGCTACAGACATAAAGAAATAAAACTAGAAAAATTACAAGACAGGAGACGTACATGCTGATCTCTTGACATGGGAATAGCTCTGAGACTGGATGAGACATGTAAATCTTGTTGGCTACAGAATCCTTATGACTTATTATATGTGATTCTTTCATGTGGCATTGATAGAAGTTTGGTTATTAAGGACAAATAAACTTATAAAGTTGACAGATGTCTTTTACCTGCTCAAACGTAAAACAAAAAATCATCTTTGGCTGGCTTGTGCACAATGCACAGTCCATACTTTTGCTAATGTGGATAAAAATGTTACCTTTGAAAGTTTGTATGTTTTTAGAGCAAGGGGACTGGACACCAATGAAAAT
>CABHPP010144462.1:0-21912 GCA_902168425.1 Peromyscus attwateri | reverse complement strand
TGAATTATATTGTAAAATAAAATAAAATAAATTAAAAAAAGAAACAGATAATTAGTCAACACTCTGTGACATGGAGATGAAGGGAAAGAAATCTGACATTTGAAGGGAGGAGAGAAAGAAAGGAAATTAAAACATGTTAAAAGAAAACTCAAACTTTATTTTTGGGTAAAAACAGAGAAATCAGTTTTAACATTTTCTGGATCTGTTATTTTTTTTTTTTTTCTGACTGCAAAGTACTGGCAGATGGTATAATTTTCATGTCTATTAAGTCATACCTGTTTGTTTGATGCATATCATTCTCCAAGATTTAAAATTTTATGAGATATCATCTTCTATAGTGACTCTGCTTTGCTACCCTCCAACTAAAATGGCAGATTTGCATTCTCTTCCATTTTCTCTCAGTGGATTAGAGTGAATTTTAGTATGTATCCCACTAAGTTAGAAAGCAAAGTAATGGAGATAGGTTTTCCTCCATGAGAAACAACAAACAGTACAGTTTTTGATAGTAGTAGGAGGTAGCAGTGCAGATCACACACTATATATATATATATATATATATATATATATATATACACTATCAGTGATCACATTCACTATAGCTATTATGAATATTATTGAATGCATGGTGACTTTTTCAGAATTTTTCTTTCATTTTGCTCTAACAAATAACTTCATTTTTACTGAAAAAAATTCAAACAATATAATTTGAACAAGTTTTTGCCTCCTGCTGTGGGATGTCATTCTGTATTCTGTGAATATGTGTTTCTCTGATTGGTTGATAAATAAAATGCTGATTGGCCAGTAGCCAGGCAGGAAGCATAGGTGGGGTAAGGAGATGAGGAGAATTCTGGGACGAGGAAGGCAGAGTCAGGAGTCACCAGCCAGACACAGAGGAAGCAAGATGACAAGGCAGAACTGAGAAAAGGTACCAAGCCACATGGCTAAATATAAATAGGAATTATAGGTTAATATAAGTGTAAGAGCTAGTCAGTAATAAGTCTGAGCTAATGGCTCAGCAGTTATAATTAATATAAGCCTCTGTGTGTTTACTTGGGGGATGCGAATGGGAGAGATTTGTCCTGACTGCCAGCCTGTCAGCACACAAAAATCTCCAGCTACAGCCTCCCCAATTTCCACTCAGGTCCTCTCCAATTCCCTACCTACCCAACTTTAGATTCTTTTTTCCTCCCTTTCTTTAAATACAAACAATAGAAAACAAGAACAACAACAAAAAAAACAAAACAAACAAAAAACAAGAAACACATGCAAATTTCCACAGAAAGACACAAAAAGAAACCAAAGTATGCAATTAAAAGATCTGAAAGACAAAAAAAAAAAAAAAAAAGAGACCGAAAGTCTACAAAAATACCATTGAGTTATATTGTATTGGCCAACTATTATAATCATAATTTTTAAGGAATGAAAACTCTATGTCATTTATGTTATTTGTTTTATCACCAATCTAGTATGACAAATATTTCATATACATATTTTGAAATTTATGTTGGGTCTTATAATATTTGGACATTTAAAAAAATCTAGTTAATGGATACATTTTGATGTTAATATATATATTTTGATGTGAATTAATGTTTGATAAATTTATCACCCATTTATACAATGACTTAATTTTGTATATTATTTTATTTATTTTGTTTCCTTTCTATATTGTAGGGTTTATTTAGAGAATAACAAAATTAGATTGACTATAGCAATATTTAATCTTAAGGCTTGATAATATTCACTGTTCAGATTTTTTCTTTAAAGAATAATCAAGGAAGTAACTGGTGTTCAAATCCTTTCTTTACTGGATTGTTTACTCAGTAACTTTCTGACTTAAAGCATAGTTTAGGTGATGGCGGAATAAAATAGCAAAATCACTCTTATATGCATTTATGAAGCTGAATAGTACAAAACAAATTGTTTCCAAATTAAAGAATCTCCATTTACATTCATAACTTGAGTTGCTTATAAAATGGATATTGTAATTGATCTGGGGAAATACAGAAAGTGTTATTGGGTAAAGTTTTAATAGTTAATTTTTTTAAAAAATTCTAGATTTTCTTAATATATCAAAATTTTTCACAGGTTCAACTACCAGTTTATATCAATTTCTCATACAATTTTTGATTCTCTGATGTGGTATAGTTACTGTACTAGTTTGCTTCTCTCTTGAGGTAACTAAACCAACCTGGGGAACATAGAACATATTTAGTCAACAAAATGAATAAAATAATATACAAAGTTAAGTCATTGAAGAAATGGGTGATAAATTTATCAAGCATTAAATCACATCAAAATGTATACATTAACATCAAAATATATTCATTAGCTAGATTTTTTAAATGTCCAAATATTATAAGACCCAACTTAAATTTCAAAATATATGTATGAAATATTTGTCATATTGGATTGGTGATGAAAAAATACCATAAATGGCATAGAGTTTTCATTCCTTAAAAATGATGATTATAATAGTTGGCCAACATGATATAACTCATGGTATTCTTATATAACATATGACCACCTGCCCAGTGCTGGCACCTCCCATGGTGGACAGGGCTCTTACACACCAACTATTAACCAGAAAAATGCCCCACTGATGTGCCCACAGGTCACATATGATGATGGCACTTTCTGAATTTAAATTCCCTGTCATGAGAAGAACTAGGTTGTGACAAGTTAACAAAACCCAACCAGCAAATTGGGTAAATTAGTTTATGGCAGTTGGCACAGAAATGTACTGAGATAAATGTAGGCAATGTCTGAAAAGCATTCCTATTTGCACATTTGGGGTGCTGTCTTGCCCTGTACATGCGAAGACATGAAGGGATGTTGCGTTGTCTTTCTGTTTCATATACTTAAGAAATTTTGAAAAGGAACGTGACACACATATAGAATGACTAAGAGGGAATTTTAGTGAAACAGCTAGTGAACAAGTGGAGAAACATAATATTATGTGAACAACTTATAAACAGTCCAGACAGGTAATGTTTGATATCTCCGGTTAGCCTGGTGAAGGGAGGTGTGCCCAGACTGACACTTCTACTAGCTGTCCGCTAATGATCCGGCACTGCCCCATGGTTCAAAATTTACTCGTGTTGTTTTCATGTGCTTCTCTCTTTTTTTTTTTTTTAAGTATCATTTCATTTGTTATGTTTTATAAATCCCATTTGCACATTTTGTAAGAGTAGATACATATATTTTTTTCTTCTAATTATAGATTTAAATTTCAGATGTCATGCATATCAATTCTAATCTGATCTCTAGAGATGACTAAGGGCCTGGTGGTGATGAATTTAACTAATCCTGGATGAAAGGAACAAATTAGCGATCCGTATAGAAAGGGTGAGACAGATCAGAGGTCAGGCCAAGTCAGCCTTTCAGCAGAAATCACAGGTGGTAACAAACTGACCTACTAAATTAGCATCTGCTGCCCTTCTCCAGAAACCGTTGTGTCTACCTCAATTACATCAGTACTCTCCAGTTTACAGCCTGTGACTTTTACAAGGAAACTCCTGTGTTTTGACTTTGCCTGTCCATTGGACAAGAAAACATCCTTTGAAGAAGAAAAATAAAGCTTAAGAAAGGACTACATTGGCGCCTCGGGAGATGGTGCTGGGATCAAGTGCTTCCACACAAAGATGTGTCAGGCCAGTATGGCAACCAGTGGGAATTCTCCACGCTGAGAGGCAGTGGTAGAGCATCTCCTGGCAAGCTACAAGCCAGAGTAGTTTATTCCTAAGCTTGAGATCTTGATATATGAAGAATCCTGCCTTGGTAAATATTGAAGACCAATACAAAAAAAAAAATCCAACTTCAACTTCTGACTCTTCCCTGCCCCCCCCCCCCCCACACACACAATGGGGGGGGGAGTTTATATTGTGGTCATCAGCCATCTGCATAGGACATTTCATTTATAACAATATTATTTTATTTGAAAAATCCATCAGAAAAAATAATGGTTATTCATTTTTATGTTTTATTTTATGGGTCTACAGAAAGGCACAGTTGTTAAGAGCATTTTATGCTGTTTCCAGGTGATGTGAGTTAGATTCTCAACATTTATACCATAGCTCACAACTTTCTGTAACTCCATTCCAAGGGCCATCCACTGCCCCTTTCTGTTCTCTGCAGGCACCAGACACAAAAGTAGTGTAACAACCATAGATGGAGGTAAAATACTCATACATATAAAAAAAAAACCTTATAAAATATTGTGTGTTTGTTTGTGTGTGTATGTGTGTGTGTGTGCGTGTGTGTGTGTGTGTGTGTGTGTGTGTGTGTGTGTGTGTGTACATGCCCATGCAAAAATGATGGTCCTCATAAAGAATAAAAAAAAAGAAAAGGTGCCAGATCCTGGAGCTGGAGTTACAGGCCTGTTGAAATGTGCTAAGACTCAAAGACTGGCCTCTGTAAGAGCAGCAAGAGCCCTTGACTACCGCACAATTGCTCCAGTCCTTGATTACTCTTTTTCTACAGACTGAGTTGTGCCAGTATAGGTACTGAACACTTTCACCATCCATTTCTGTTAAAAGACTCTATGTAGAACCTGTTGTGATCCTGGGCCATGCCAAGCTGTTTAGTATCTGTGTTGAGCAACTGCTATATTGATTGAATAGCTGTAGCAGGGTTTACCACCCTCTGGAAGTGAGATCCAAAACCATAAGGAGATGAACCAAGACAAATAAAAGTGGAGCTCGCTTTAAAACACGAAGTCTACTCTGCTGTTATCTGAAGATATAAGATTTTCTTTTTGTGAAATTATTTCAATATTACAGTTCTATATCTGACACTAAATAGGTCGTAAATTCCAATAAAATCTAAACAAGGTCGTTTGAGACACAGTACAGCACTCAGAAACCTGGGAGAAATACAGAAGCATTAGCAAAGCACTGCTGGATTTTTCCTGGAAGAATTCAACATCAATTAAAGAGGAGTGCACTATCCTCCTCTTACATTCCAAACTAGCATATCTTCAATACTTATTTGGGTTGCATTAACTGCAGAGGACAAAAGTGCAACAATTTCCTTTGATGTGCATGTCCCTAGGGAAGTAATTGATAGACAGGGGCTAGACACGGTGAATAAAGTGCTTGCTGCACAAGCTTAAGGACCTGTTTGTTTTTCTGCACCACACTCAAGTCAAAATTCATGTCACACCTATTTGGAACTCCAGTACTTCAAGGGACAGATACTTGTCTGGAAAACCACTAGGCTTTCTGTCAAACTACCTGACTTCAATTTATGAATGCCAAGTTCTGGGACAGATCCTTTCTCAATATCTAAAGTGGAGATAGATTAAGGAAGACATCAGACATCAACCTCTGGTTTCCACATGAGCACACATGTGTACCCACATCCACATGTATACTATATACGAGTGTGTACCACTAGTGAACATGTACACACACGTACACGCGCGCACACACACACACACACACACACACACACACACACACACACACACAGAGCTGCTAACAGACCAATGAAAAAAGGTCCTTTATTTCCAACAAAAGGAAACCAGACTATTTTGTTTGTTTGTTTTTCCAATCTTGCAACTGAGGTCAGTATGCTGCAATTCTCCTTCGTCTTGCCCATAGGTATGCTATATAAATGATTTGTCCCAGATTTCACACTGTGCACTGATTGCTTGACCTGGTGATGGAGATGTTTCCCTCCTTCCCTTGGCCCTTAAATACATGTTCATTTGTGCTGTAGCTATCATAACAATAATATTTGAAACTGAAGTTTCAAAATTCCATGAAAAGTTGCTAACTCCTGTCTTACTTTTGAAGTTTGCAACTGCCCTAACTCCTTTTTTTTATTTTATTACTTATCTCACCCATATGGATATGGAAGAAAAATCTTTTATCATTTCATATATGACTATCTAATTTATTGTTTTACTGAATTAACTACAACTTGTCTCTATTATTCTTTTTATCCTATGATTTTATTGTTCCAATATTTAAACTGTGGATGTTAGCAATGTTTAATGTTGCTGTTTTCTATAGGACCAACATGGCTAAGTAGAAGGTCAGAATATCCTTTGACCTAACTAAATTGTCTGAGATTTCCTGTATTAATGTTGGTATCAAATATTTTTTTCTTTTTTTATTATTAAGAAATGTTCTATTTATTTTACATACCAACCACAGACCCCCCTCTCTTCCCTCCTCCCACTCCCCATCCTTTCCTTCCAACCCCCCCTCAATAAAGGTAAGGTCTTCTTCCATGGGCAGTTAGCAGAGCCTGGTACATTCATTAGGGCCAGCCCCCCCCCCACCCCCCCACACACACTGCACCAAAGCACTGGGCTCCAAAAAGCCCGCTCACGGACCTGAGACAGATCCTGATCCCACTGCCAGGGCCCCCTTAAGCAGGTCAAGCTAAACAATTGTCTTGCCTATGCAGAGGGCCAGCCTAGTCCAATCTCGTGGAGACTCCACAGCTATTGGTCCACAGTTCATGAGTTCCCACTAGTTTGATTGGGTTGTCTCTGTATATTACCCATCATGATCTTGCTCATAGAATCCCTCTTCTCTCTCTTCAACAGGACTTCTGGATCTCATCCTGGTGCTTGGTTGTGGATCTCTGAATCTGCTTCTATCAGTTACTGAATGGAGGCTCTATGATGACAGTTAGGGTATCTACCAATCTGATTAACCATGTAGACCAGTTCAGGCACCCTTTCCACTACTGCTAGTAGTCTAAGGTGGGGTCATCCTTGTGGATTCCTGGGAACTTCCCTAGTACCCAATTCTCCCTATTCCCATGATGTCTCCCTCTATCATGGTATCTCTTTCCTTGCTGTCCCACTCTGTCCCTGTTCCAGCTAGACTCTCCCATTCCCATATGTTCTTATCCCCCATCCGTTGCCCTCCATTACTTCCCCCTCACCCCCAGTTTGCTCATGGAGATTTCATCTATTTCCCCTTCCCAGGGCTATCCACGTGTCCCTCTTAGAATTCTCCTTGTTAGCTAGTTTCTCTGGAGCTGTGGGTTGTTCTCTGGTTATCCTTTGTTTTACATCTACTATCCACTTATGAATACATACCATGTTTGTCCTTCTGAGTCTGGGTTACCTCACTCAGGAAGATATTTTCTTTTTCCATCCATTTGCCTGCAAATTTCATGATGTCATTGTTTTTCACTGCTGAGTAGTACTCCATTGTGTATATGTGCCACATTTTCTTCATCCATTCTTCAGTTGAGGGGCATTTAGGTTGTTTCCAGGTTCTGGATATTATGAATAATGCTGCTATGAACATAGTTGAGCATGTGCCCTTTTGGTATGATTGAGCGTTCCTTGGATGTATGCCTAAGAGTGGTATAGCTGGGTCTTGAGGTAGATTGATTCCCAATTTTCTGAGAAACCAACATACTAATTTCCATAGTGGTTGTACAAGTTTGCACTCCCACCAACAGTGGAGGAGTGCTCCCTTTGCTCTACATCTTCTTCAACATAAGCTGTCTTCAGTGTTTTTGATCATAGCCATTCTGACAGGTGTAAGATGGTATCTCAGAGTCCTTTTGATTTTCATTTCCCTGATGACTAGGGATGTTGAGCAACTCCTTAAATATCTTTCAGCCATTTGAGATTCTTCTGGTGAGAATGCTCTGTTAAGCTCTGTAGCTCATTTTTTAATTGGATTGTTTGGTATTTTGATGTCTAGTTTCTTGCATTCTTTATATATTTTGGAGATCAGCCCTCTGTCAGATGTGGGGTTGGTGAAGATCTTTTTTCCATTCTGTAGGTTGTTGTTTTGTCTTATTGACTGTGTCCTTTGCCCTACAAAAGCTTCTCAGTTTCAGGAGGTCCCATTTATTAATTGTTGTTCTCAGTGTCTGTGCTACTAGTGTTATATTTAGGAAGTGGTCTCCTGTGCCAATGCGTTCAAGACTATTTCCTACTTTCTCTTCTATCAAGTTCAGTGCAACTGGATTTATGTTGAGGTCTTTGATCCACTTGGACTTGAGCTTTGTGCATAGCCATAGACATGAATCTATTTGCAATCTTCTACATGTTGATATCCAGTTATGCCAGCACCATTTGTTGAAGATGCTTTCTTTTTTTCCAGTCAAATAAATTTAAATTACTCCACTAATTTTGGTCTGAACTAGTTATCCTACCTTATTGCAGGATAATTTTTTGATAGACTGAACATACATCAAAAACAGTCATAAAGAACATGTAAAATTTTCCAAAACTATGTCAAGTAGTTTAATGCCCATAATATATTTCACAGATTACTACAATTCCTTTTTTTTTTTTTTTTTTTTTTTGGTTTTTTCGAGAAGGGTTTTTCTTTGTAGCTTTGAGCCTTTCCTGGAACTCACTTGGTAGCCCAGGCTGGCCTCGAACTCACAGAGATCTGCCTGGCTCTGCCTCCCGAGTGCTGGGATTAAAGGCATGCGCCACCACCGCCCGGCGATTACTACAATTCTTAGAAAACATATACTTTGAATGCTTAGGGAATTTTATTTCTCTGTTAAATTCCATAATAATATCATATAATTGAGGCTCTCAGTTTAGGACTAATGGTACAGATTTTGTTGTCCTATAGCTCTGATCAGAACTCAGGGCAAGATTAGCTAAAGGTGAGAGTTAAACAATAGGTACAATTAACTGAAAGCTTCTAGTCGGTCATACATGCAAAGGGCAGTATCTGCTTTCATTTCAAATGCAGCATCATTGAATAGGTTGGAATTTGGTAGTGATAAGGTGAACTTCTTTTTATTTAATTTTTTTTCATTTTACATACCAACCATAGTTCCCCCTACCTCCAGTTCTCCCACCTCTCCACCACCTATCTCCACCCTAACCCCTTCCATTCCTCACAGGGGTAAGGACTCCATTGAGGAGTCAACGCAGACTGACATAGCAAGTTGGGGCAGGGGCGGTGGTGGCACACGCCTTTAATCCCAGCACTCGGAAGGCAGAGGCAGTCAGACCTCTGTAAGTTCAAGGTCAGCCTCATGTACAGAGTGAGATCCAGGACAGGTGCCAAAACTATACAGAGAAACCCTGTCACAAAAAGAAAACAAAACAAAAAAACCCAAAAACCAAGTTGGGGCAGGACCAAGCCTCTCCCCCCTGCATCATGGCTGAGGAAGGCATCCTACCATAGGGATTGGGCTCTAAACAGCCAGTTCATGTGCCCAGGATAAGTCCTGATACCACAGCCAGGGGATATTAGACACAAAGCAAGGGATAACTAGGCCACAATCCACAACCCTAGAGAAGCTAGGTAAAGATGAGGACCCTAAGAGGGTCACAGAGGGATTGCCCCAGGAATGGGAAATGGTTAAACTCTCCTGGGTAAAGTGGGTCGGCCGGAAGGGTAGAGTGGAGGGGATGAGGAATGGAAACATGAGGGATCGAGGTAGGGCAATCTTTTCAGCCTAGATTGGTTTGATAGTTAAGAGTCCTACACTGATACATAACATTGGTCTGGACATTTGTTTCACGCCTGGATCACCTTCAATAAACTAAAGTGAAGGAGAGTTTTAGATAATAATCTGGCCTGTTACTGCTCACTCCTGTCTGCTGGAGAATTTACACTTAAAGGATTCAAAGAACAGTGTGTTTCTAGTAGTGTCAGAGAAAAGAAAGTGAGCCCCATGTTTCCAAGAGTTTATTTTCACAAAAAAAAAAAGATTTTTGAGGCAGCTTTGATTCTAACATCAAAATGAGAATCATATTAATGTCCATTCGACATTAACTATTACATACTTTATCGAACTTAAGAGTGGAGGAGTTCTTTTACTCAGTTTCCAACCTTAAGGAGGTTTGGTTAAGTTGCATTGAGACCGTGGCCTACCTCATCCTTTCACTAGATTAGCCCAACCTCATGTTTTTAGAAAGTGATTTTCAAAAGTCTGTCTATTCCAAGCTGTGAAATTTTCTTCCACTCGACAAAATTTTTCCCGAACCCTCACATCTTCAGATGTAATTTCCCCCAGTGCTCAGATGTCAAGAAACTTGCAGTGTAGCATTACACAAGCATCCGATTCCTCCCATGGGACCTGATTCAGCATTTTACTGAAGCAAACTTCTTCAGGAGCTAGGGATTGTTGCTGTATATAGTCATTGTAGGGAACGTAGGGTAAGAACTGCTTAATTTGAAAAAGTTCCTTAGAAATTATTTTGCACACAGACATGTATACAAAGATTTAATTGCACTTTTTGAAATATGTTGAAATAGCAAAACTTATCATATTTTATTTGAAATTGTTATGAACACTTAAAGTATATATTCTTTTAAGATATCTCTAATATATATTATTGTTTGGGGGAAATGCTCTCATAACATGCTGGGTATTCATGATACAAAAGGGAAGGATGAAAAATCTGAGAAAAACAGTGAAAAACTCCAAAGTGAGATCTGAAACAATCAACTATCTTAAGATGCACTCGGCTGGAAGTGTTTGTAAAAAGTTAAAGATCATCCAGGCAGTGGTGGTACACACCTTTAATCCTAGCACTTGGAAGGCAAAGGAAGGAGGATCTCTGTGAGTTCCAGGCCAGCCTGGTCTCCAGAACAGTTCCAGGACAGACAGAGCTACACAGAGAAACCTTTTCTGAAAAAAACAAACAACAACAACAACAAAAAGGTTAAAGGTGTATTTCTAGGTTTTAAGAGAAAGTACTCACCCTGCAAGTAAGAATCAAAATCTTTGTTCATAGTTGTTATCTATCTTTACCGAAAGAGCAGTAAAAATCAGATTCATAATAAGATAAATCCTTACAAAGAGTATTTTCCAAGAACCAGGTCCCCTTCAGTTAAACCTTAATTCTGAAATTTCAGTAAAGTCCTATTGTTAGGGAACCCACCAGAAGTAAGCAGCTTTCACAATCTTGGAGCCAGGACTGAAACAGTGTGTTTTGATTACAGGGTCCTGGCCTGGGATGGAGACATGACTTGAAATTCCAGGAAAATTGTTCTGTTGGGAGGCTTTCTGGTAAAGCAAACGTATATACCATTCCATCATTCTAGAGTTATTTCAAATGGATCAGCTAAACACCTAAACAGCAAATGCCCCTTAGGAGAGTCACCTGGTCTGGAGCCTTTATGAAATAGTACTTAAGCTACCTATGTAAGTAGGTAGACACTGTGATCTCTCTGGCCACTTTCCACTCTCAGCAGGAAAGTGTTTTTCTTTACAAAGGACGTTTTGGTCACAGCCTATTCTTAACCCTGAAAATGTTTATTATCAACACTATCTGTCTTCTACATACCACAATGCTGCTATGTTAATCACATCTAAATTTATTAAACTAACATCACAAGGCCCAGAGAACCAAGGAATCAACTAGAGATCCTGGTAACTACCAACACAATGGGAAGCAATGTGCTTAGCCTGTAATTGATAAAGATGCTTTTGTTGATGGCAGGTCACACATGTTAGGGTTTTTATCCCAAGTTCCTCTTTCTTTTAGATTTAGACCTAAAACCAACCCAAGCACATTTTATGTAAAGCCACTGAATAGCATTTTAATAAAACTTGAGACCAGACTTGCTAAAGTTGCTGTTCTGCTTTTGAGCCTGGGACAGAATGGTGAGGCCTAGCAGGTCTGTTTGCAGTCAGCTAGCATCCAAACCAATAGATCCAGGATCAACATACTACACTCAGGAGCTAGCAGATGGAAATGCTAGTGACTCCTTTTAACGAAGTCTGTTTAAGTTCTCCATAGATATTAACACAGGTGTCCCTTTAGAACTCAGTCCCAAGAACTGCCACTGAACAAAAGCCAGGGTCAGGGAAACACAAAAACAAGCCAAACAAAACTGCCCCGAAAGCCACCCTCTTTGTCTGACAAATTCGCTTTTCAGTGATTAAACTGGACTTGTGCATTCTCAAATCGAATCTTTCCAAGCTTGACCTTTGGCTCTATTCTCTCATGTGTTCTCAGCCCTTCCTTTTGGGAATTTCTGCTTTCACTAATAAATCATTGAATTTCTGCTTCACTTACATCAGTCCCCTTTACAAAACATGCAGTAATAGGTCTCATTGCAAAAGCAAACAAAAGCATCCCTTGACCTTTTTATCTTCCTATCTTCCGTGCAAGTGCTAAAATCCAATCTAGAGCTAATTCTCTCAAGAGACTTCTTTATTCTCTGTTTCCTATTCATCCAGTCTATTCCTGCCATGTACAAAGTCATGAGTTAGTCCCATTTCCAGAACCCAAAATAAGTTTGAACTTGAAGATTGGGAGCACCAGCCAGGCAAAAGAAAATGAGCCTAAGTCCTTGTAACACCTTGGCAGCAGTGATTACGAGATGCTTCCTGTGTAGTGAAGCCCTTCTTTGAAACTCACACCTCAGTGTTTGCTCCTGAGCAAGCAGAAATGGTTCAGCGTTGGAGGAGAATTGGCATGTTTACAAAGATATCATTCACAAAGTTGTCAGCACCAAAATGTAGTAGAAATTCCAGAAAATGAGTCTGATTGATACTAAGAAAAAGGACTATTTTATTTTGAAGAAGGTAAGTTTCTGGCTCACAGGGAAGAATATGAAATGCCTAATAATTCGGTATTTTGCATAAAGAGTGCCTGATAGATACCATGCTTTACAGCTTAGAACAGTTACCTTCCATCCAGAGAAGGGCAAACATAAATACTGTAGCCACTGAATTAAGAACTAGTACATGCAGGGTTCGAAAGACAGATTAGTGGTTAAGAGTTCTTACTGCTCCTCTAAGAGGACTGTATTTCAGTTACCAGCACTCATGACAAATGGTTAAGAACCAACTTTTACCCCAGTTCCAGATATGGGATAGTCTCTGCCAGTCCCTACAAACCTGTGGTACACACACACACACACACACACACACACACACACACACACACACTCACACATACTCACACACACTAACACACATACACACTCACACATGAAATAAAAAAAAATCTTAATAAATGAAAAGATTCTGTGTGTTCTCAAGACAACAGTTGTGACATTGCAAGGCATTGTGTTTACTGACTGAATCAGAATTATAGCATTGAGAGTGCTGGCTTGGAAGACACATGAGATTCATGCAAGTTGGATTAAAAATAAATTATTTTTCAGGCTTTGCATTTGGGTACCTAACATTAGCATAAGTATTTTTTTTATCAAATACACATGTAATCCATTTCAAAAAAGTATTAATCTTTTAAATTAAAAAGTGAAATATTCTTTCTTTTACATTAGTTTAGCTTTGCTTAAAATTAATGTACATTATTTAATTTATGTATATTATTGATATACAGCTATTTTCAACAAAATAACTTAATTCTTTTTACTCAGGCTCTAGCACTGGCTATTCCCTGTACCCAACTTCATTTTATTGTATCCTATGCCATGCAAAGCTGACAGATGGGCTAATGATTCAGAGGAATTTATGCCACCAAAGAAAAATTTTGCCATCACCATTCAAGGGAACATGAATATGTTTTCCAAAAATTGTTTTGTTTGCTTAACTTTGTAAGTTAATGAGTGTTTTAATAAAATGGAGTTTTTTCTTTATCTCTGAGAAACCTAAGATTTTGTTCAGTATTTCTTTCATCTTATAGATGCTTTTACAATATTTTACTAAAAAAAAACATGTCACTGTTCTTGCTAGACAGACTAAGGCAGCAAATGCACAATGAACTGTCCTTTCTACAAATATACAGATCATTTTGGGAATTAGTTGCCAGTCAGTACCAAAGAGGCAGAAGAAATACAAAACTACATATAACAACTTCAGTTCTACCAAACGAGGGGTTATTACCCACATTTAAAAATTCAAATTAAGAATAATATCAGTTCTAGGTAAAAAATTTTGAAAATCATTATCAGATACCTAAAACAGAATATCAAATGGGAAATTCTTCTGTTTCCATTGCGTGCAGAGGAACTTTATAGATGTCTCATCTTTTCTTACTTCATTTCCTCATGACCCTCTAATACCTTTTAAGTCGTCTGAACAATTATTACACTTTCATTGTTCTATTAATGAGCACTCCATTTGCATGTGTAATTCTTTATTAGAAGCATGAGTGTTCTGAGTAGTCAGTCACAAGTTTGAGAAGGTAAGTAACAGCTGGACTTCCTCTGTGAACATCTATCCATTTCCTGAGCCTCAGGAGGTATGCTGACACACAGTAGTTAGGTGGACACTAGGAATCCTGTTTGTCAAAGCTTGCCATTTTTGCATCTCTTGTATCAAATTATCTGATTAAATTGAGTATCTGCGACTTGAGAATTACATAGAGCACACTGGCTAACATACTGTGAGGAGGGTTCAGAGCACTGCATTCAACAAATGGCCCAGAAAAGTAAACCTATTACCTGAGGATGAAGGATTCTTTAAGTAGACTATAACGATAAAGGAAGGAAAGTAATGAATTAATTTTGGCCACATATAGTTGTGTGACTTTGGTTTTTAATTACCAGGTTGACACAATACAGAGTCACCTGACAAGCAAATCCCAGTGAGGAATCGTTTATATCAGACTGACTGTATGGCCCAGCTTTCCTAGGTTAAGATGTACACAGAAATTTGGCCCTCTTGTTGGTAGCCGGACTCAGAGAAAGTCAAAGATGACTACCTAAATGTGATGCAAAAAATTTAATGGGAATATGGGAGTTGACAGATCAACGGATTGTATTTGGAGTCAGAACCTTTAAGACAGCACAAAAGGACAGTATTTTCACTTATTGTGCACACTTCCCTTCATTTCCATCAACATGTTGTTCAAAATTAGCATTAAAAATAATATTTAACAGAAAACAGTGAAACTGAAGAATAGTTTGGAAACTAAGTTTTAACTAGAGATGTGAAGGGATTTGTGATGACTGAGAAACAAACAAAAACAGTAGTGGTCACACAAGCAACTAGGCATGGTAGCTGAGGCGCCTGAGGTCAGCACTAAGGGGTCCAGGCAGAGGGTCAGGCATTAAAGACAGGCCTGGAATACACAGTGAGACACAGTTTCAAAAATATACAAACAAATGTTTCTCCTGTTGTTTAAAATAAAGCAATTTTTAAAATTTCGTGGGCTGGAAGATAAGGTTTTATAGCAAGTAGAGAGTGGTTTTATTCTGAAGTAATAGGAGACAAAGATGTATAAATTCCCATGGGGGGGGGAATCATGTTCTTATCTAAAGGGCATCTAATTAATTGAATGTATCCTTTGTCTGGTAAAATACACTGGTAGGGATTCTCAGTATTTTTTTCTCTGGCCCATAAGTCCTTCTAATATAAAATCTGAAGAAACCTTATAAAAGTGAAACAGAAAAATGGAGACAATAAAGAAGTTTGGCAAAAGGAAAGTAATGGAATCTGGAGCTGCATGGATCACCCTGATTGCTGGCCTTTGGAGCTGGAAAGGCTCTCTGGAGAGACTTCAAAGCCCTTAGTGTTTGTCAGCCCTCAAGACTTAAAGGGACTTTGAAAGTTACACAATTAAAAGGAAAAAAAAAAAAAAAAACTAAAAATTCTTACCTTGAAATCTCAACCCTATGCTGTTTCCACATAACTCAAAGCCTGGATTGTTTCAGTGATTATCAGAAGTTTTTAGGAATGACGGAAACATTTTTATGGCATAAACTCAATGAAAGGGCTCCTCCAGCAGACCCCAGCATAGCAAAAACGACATCTGGCAGGCCTTGCCCTTTTCCCCCATTCCCTCTTCCTTGCTAAAAACTGTCAGATTACATTCCTAAAACCAACCACCAAGGTCTATTCCCTTATTTGGCTACTTCCTCGCCACAGTCTGATTACCAAGTTCCAGTTATCAAAGTATTGAAGACCAGCAATTGAAAGCCCCCTTTGGGCTTGGACCTGCCTAGGCTCAGTGAGCTGGGCTCTGCTGACAACCAATGGGAGACCTCGATTTGGGGGAAGTGGGGATGCGGGGTGGCTTGGGAAAGAGGACTGGAGGATGGGAGGAGGGAGGAAGGGGGGGTCTGTGGATAGCATGAGTGAGTAGAGAATTTCTTAATAAAGAAAAATAAAATAAAATAAAAAAGAAAGCCGCCTTTGGCTGCCCTAATTAGCATACCCAAACAAAATTATGCATCTCATTCCCAACACTGGGGTTCCCCTTTTATTTTCATAAACTGACATTTCCCTCTGGGCTCAGTCTGTCTCCTCTCTATCCAGAGGCACACCTTTGTCCCTCCAGGACAAGTATCCCTTTGCCCTCTTCCTTGCTCTATTCTCCTTCTCCCTAGTCCTCTATCTCCTGTCTTTGTCGCTTCTTCCCTGCCCTCTGTCCCTCTGGGGCAAATAAATCTCCTTTGTGCAGAGAAGTTGATCTTGGGGTTTCTTGCGCAGATGCCAGTCCTTTTACTAGATACATCAATGAGCACGCACGCATGCAAGTACAGTTTCCATTTCAGTACTATATATACAAAGCTCTGCAGTACAGTTCTAGAGGTTGGCTACACACATATTCTAATAACCAATAATAAGATCTGTCAGAGTCAGCTTTGGACATGTTAACTCATGCTGTTCCCAGTAAGATTTTCTATGTCTCCTCAGCACCCTTTAAGTGGGGAATTTTCTACAAGTCTATTTTTCGTGTTTCATTGTCCTGACACAAATAATGAACAAGTCAAAATTATGTGTAAACACATTCAATTTATTGTTCTTCTATAATCCTCTATGTGAGATCTATTTAGGGTTTAAGATTTGCTATGGTGAAAATTCAACTTTGTAAAAAAATTTATAGATTTTTAGATTATAATTTAATTACATAAATTCCCTCTCTTATTTCATCCCTCTAAGGAATATCTTTTTCCTACTTTGTTCTCTGTGTTCCCTTTGATAGTAACCTAAGCTGATTAAATCCTGTTTGTTGTATAAATATTAAAATTAAATTTTATGACAGTCTTTGAAATACTTTATAATTTAAAATTAATATTCACATATACAGAGAGATAAGAAGGCAGTCAGTGACAAACATATTAAAAATGACACCATTTGGGAAACAGTCCTTTTAGAGACTGGAGAAATGTAGAGTATACCTTTTATTTTAAGAATTCCTTTAAAAAAAATCAATCCCTTAAAATTTCAGAGAAGTTGCATGATTCACTTGTGTAACTAGTGAAATGTTACAGAAAATTGTAGAAGAGATGTTTATGCCCATTAGTAAGTAATTTCAAAATATTGAGATTTTACATATAATGTGTCAGTATATGCAGAATACGTGAGCAAGTGTTTAGTGTTCCTCAATATTTATTCAGGATTCTCTGTTTTTACTCCTGGTATTTTTTAGCAGGCTGTGTGTTTTCCCTGGTGGTATCAAGGCCGTATTGTACACTTTGTAGCCACCCTTGGCTATGTGATTCAACTCAGGTTAAATGAATAAAACTGAAGCTTGCAACTTTTGTGTGCTTCATTAAGTCAGTTGTTCCCACTGTCTCCTGTTATTAATCGCAGGACAAATGGGTGCCAGAGAAAGGATGTCTTTAGCTGAAAATATTTTAAAAATGAATAATTTAAGGATGGCGGATGTTCTTGAGAGATAGAACAATGTCAATCAATGAAAAAGAGGACTATAACAGATTTTTAAAATTCTTTTTATCCCAGGCAAGAATGTAAATACACATACACACACACACACACACACACACACACACACACACACACACAGCTATGTCATACAAATTATGTGCAGAATGAAAAGTTAAAACATATTAAAGCCAGAGATCTGGAAGAATAAGTAAGTCTGGAAACCTCTAAGTGGTTCTAATTGAAAAGTCAGGTCCTCTCATGACAAGGAAAAAAATCTAAATAATTGAAAAGTGACCTACAATTTGAAAGTGAGAGGTCTGTGAAAGTATCGGTGTAGATAAATTTCTAAGCAGTCTTACTAAATAAATACAGATAGAGCCAGAAATAGGGGTGAAAATCTGACAGAGATCAGAGGAATCGGAACAGCCACCAGGTAACCTTATCTCACCACACCAGAGTTTCCAAAGTGCTAGCTGCTTCCTGTCTTACCCATGCCTTTATTGCCTTGCTATTCTGCCCTCTAATTGACCATCTTAGCCCAGATACCTCACTTCCTTGCTACTGCCTGTCTGTACAGACCTCTAGGTCTCTATGGTTGGTACTGGGATTAAAGGCGTGTATCACCATTCTTGGCTCTGTTCCCTAGTATGGCCTTGAACACACACACAGAGATCCAGATGGATTAAGGGCATGTGCTAACATTGCATGACTTCTGTTTTTACTGATAGTGGCTGACCTTCATCCTCTGATCCTCAGATAAATTTTATTGGGGGACACAGATAAATTATCATCATGTATTGATTCGTAGGTACCTTGGTGTATGAGCCCAGCAAATGTCTCTGTACTCCCTTAAAAAGTCCAAGGAGCATGCAGAGAGACACTAGTCCATAAGTCCCAAGATTCAAAACTAATCATTCATTTGGGATCAACCAAGCATGTAAAGGTATTCTGAGCATTGTTGTGGGATAATCTTTTTGTTCACGGTGAAGATGTGTTTGTTTAACCTCCTTTGCCTAAGGCACCTTCTGATTGGTTTAATAAAATCTGAATGGCCAGGAGCTAGGCAGGAGAGGATAGGCGGAACTTCCGGGAAGAGAGAGGAATTCCCGTGGAGAATCTGAGATGTGGGGGATTTGCTGGCAAGATGCAGAGGAAGTTGGACTTACAGTATGGAGGAGAGCTGGCGGTCCCAAGAATAAAAGACTAGACCATTTACATTGTCTCACTTGTTGCAATCTTGCAATAAAGTTTAGATAATGATGTTGTGTGGAGAACTTGGAATAGCATCAATAAAAAGCAGCTAATATTTTTATAAGAAAAGATAACAGTTTAGAAGTTTCTCATTCCTTTTGAGCCTTGTGGTAAATCATTGTGTCCACAAGATCTGATCTGACTCACTTCTTTCCTTTGTCTTCAATAATTACTCACATAGCCAACAACTCTACTCGAAGATGAGAACTTACATCTCTATATTAAACTACACTTAAACAAACTTTGTAGAAGTCTGCATGGTAAATTATCCAGATTAGACCAGTGATCTCCTACATTAGAAATGAAGAATTACTAACATTTGGGAATGAACTGATAGCTCAGTGGTTAAGAGAACATCCTGGTCTTACAAAGGACTTGAGTTCAGTTTGCATCACCTATATCAGATATCTTACAACTCCAGTTACAAGGAATATGGCATTTTAGGACTCTCTGGGCACTAGTCCTCAAATATACAAACACAATTAAAATTAATAAAAACAAATTTGAAATAATTATTAAAATTTATAAAAATAGTTTAGATTCCCCTTTAAATGCACTATAGAATGTTTGTTAAAATATATGGATCAACAAAAGCACAATCAAGACATACTGTGACAAAAAGACACAGACCATGATGAAGAACTGGACTTTCTTTCCATATGCCACTGTACCACTGCTGGCATTTGAAACTGTTTAGGCAGAGTGTCTGTATCTATTTCTATAAACTAGGTTGGTATTGAGAACTTGTGCTTCCTAAAGGTAATACAAATGCTAAATATTGAATGATAAACTTTATCTGAGAAATAAGTACCATTTTTGTTAGTATGAAAAGATTTAAGCTGCACATAGATATTAGTCATGCATAGGGCAGAAAGTATTTAATATTACTGTTGTGTGATATATTGCTTCTGTTCTGACAAATAAAACTTGTCTGGAGATCAGAGGGAGGAGCTAGCCACAAGATAGTCACTAGATAACCATAGAGGCCTGGTGGTGGTGGTGGTGGTGGTGGTGGTGGTGGTGGTGGTGGTGGTAGTAGTAGTAGTAATAGTGGCTCACACCTTTAATCTCAGTCTTGGGAGGCTCACACCTTTAATTTCAGCACTTGAGTGGATCACACATTAAATCCCAGCACTCGCGAGGTAGACAGGAATATACAGTGGGTGGAGATAAGATCTCAGGCCCCTTTTGATCTGAGGATCCAGGGAGGTAAGAAGTCACTGCTGGCTATTCTGCTTCTCTGATCTTTCAGGTTATTACTATTTGACTCCTGGTTTTTATTGAAAAGACTAAATAGATTCACACTTTATAGTACAGTGCTCCACTATATCACTAAATTGCAGAATTCTCATGCTATTTATCACATATAAAGAAAAAATATATTTGATATTTCATGTGTGAAAATAGCTTACTAATTTTAATAAATACTTCCCTCACTTGTGGAAAAATTATGATCAGGAGTTTAGCAAATTATGGAGGTTTGTCAATCTCCTACAGAGTTTCTTCTACTGAAATTGATTCTTCCTCTCACACTTAAGAGAACTAGTTTCACACATTTGCTTTACTTTTATTTCACTTACTCTATTTTCTTTCTCTAAAGCCATTGTCCACTAAATAATTACTCTTGTGCATCTTGGAAAGAAGAAGTGCGTATGGTGAGGAACAGCACCTACCTCAATTCTCCCCATTTTATTATTTATTTAATTCTTCCACATCCTTTTTGGGGTAGCCTGGCCCCTGTCCTCTTGCTATGGCCTTATGTTCTATTGAAAAGACCCTTCCCCAAGGCTGCAGATATTAGCCCCTGGTGCATAATCCATTCATTGCTCAGTACCAAGGATGGGCAGTGATGATGAAGCATTTGAAATTCCTATCTCAATTGTCTCTTATTTTCTATGGGATTTGCTATTTTGTGTGTACATCTTCGAATTTTTTATGTGATCCCCTTAATTTAGAATACAAGAAGTCACTCTTGACTTCCAGACACATAAATGCTTCACCATGGCTTAGATAATTATAATGGAAGATTTCTTTTATAGCATGGATGAAAAGGATAAAGGAATCTTGAAGAAACCCCAGATAAGAAATGCAATATTTATAAAATGTAAAATAATTTCTGTTCTACAAATATGAGACTAGAAAGTCTATATTTTCTAGTAGAGTATTTTAATATCAATTCTAACAACATTTTAATTATTTAAGATCAGCATTAAATAGGAAAATTTTAAGAAGTTTTTCAGGAATAAATTGGTAAGTAGAAAAGAATAGTCAATAAAAAGAAAGACCTAATCTCTTGTGCATCTTGAAGTCTGAGATTACTGCAAATGTTTTTATTGGTGATTGAGTATTAATCTCAAGTATTACAGAACCAAAAGTTCTTCATGAATATGCCAGAATTCTTGATGCTTATATTTTACAAAAACCTCTCTGGTATAGTGAGAATGCCCTCACATTATCCACATACTCCAAAAAATAAATAGACATAAGACTCTTTTTTCTTTTATCTTAATTGAATTTGATTAGTTATATTTCCATCTTTTTTCTGTCATATATGCATAGTCAGCCAATCTGATAATCCCCTTTAGTGTCCAGGGTCCAGATAATGGTTAGCCTGAAGTTATTGCAACTTGAGTCATCAGGAGAATTTCAAATGCTTTATCTTGAGCTTCACCCTGGCTGAGTCTAGTGTAGCAATACTGAAGTGTGATCCATACCTCTCCTTTAAAGTCACACTGCTTTAGCCTATGAGGCATCACTACAGTAGCAAATGAAATAGACACAATAAAATTAAATCTTTCCTGCAGTTTGTAAGCATAGACCAGAAGGGGACAAACAAGATTGAAAAGGGAAATTTGGTCACAGAAACGGAATGCGTACAGTTTTTAGGAATGGGAGTTTATTTCACAGAACAATCTCTTGGGTGGTCATACAAGAAATACTTTACATCAAGATTCCTCAGGCTACTATAATTTATTACCTGAACAAAAAGGGTTTTACAATTCAGTACCTTAAAAATAGGTTTACTAGCATTTAATGTAATTTTATCCTATAAAACCTTTTCTTTTTCAAATTTTGGTTTGAGATTATAATATAATTACATACTTTTACCCTTCCTTTCCCCCTCCAAATGCTCTCATGCCCTTGTTCCTTGCTCTCTTTCAAATTCAT
>CABHPP010144461.1:0-44697 GCA_902168425.1 Peromyscus attwateri | reverse complement strand
CCAATATTAATAGACAACAGTAGATTTCTCTATCTACCCACCCACCCACCAATCCTCCCATACACCCACATACCCATCCACCCACTCACCCACCCACTCACCCACCCACCCACCCACCCACCCATCCATCCATCCATCCATCCATCCATCCATCCATCCATCCATGGCTGGAAAATGTTAAGAGACTACAGCAGAGTTCAAGATGTTTCAGAAGACCCAATGTGCAGCTTCTGAGGAGTGAAATAATCAGGAGGTCTTTGGAGAGGCAGCTGTGGCTGCTGTCATAGAGTCCAGCGGTAAGGCTGGAGTTGAGCTAGAGAGTTGAGTCCACCTGCAGAGGCAAAAGGTAAGACCAGGTCAGATGAGTGACTGGATGGATGAGGATCACAAGTCTATACATGCAAAAAGGAAGATGGGCAGATAGCAAGCAATTCAAGTAAATTGCATCAACAGCAGGGTTGAGCCAAGCTGAAGCCTCTGGGACAGTCTGAAGTTGTCTATCCCATCTTTGATGAACTCACCAGGTGTTGAGATGACAGGTTGGTGGCTGCTGTCACCATCACAGTGTTATGTATACACCTCTTTATGGAATACAGGTGAAGTTATAACACACTTTCCTTGGTCTGGTGTGTCCCATAGGTTCTTAGACCTGATTTTTTGGATGTAATTTTACAGATAGTGCTGTCCATCTGTCTATTCTGCCCCTCAGAAAGGAGCTGCTATAAAATCGAATCTGTCAGGACAAGGCATAGTCTGCAGAGCCACTGCTTCACATTGTATTTTATAAGGTGTGAGCATCCCTGGGTTTGGGGATTTGTGTGGAGTCCTAGAACAAAATTCTGTAGCTGAAGTTTTCCTGTGTCTTAGCCTGCCGGCAGTCTAGACAAATCTCTCCCACTCGAGTCCCCCAAGTAATCACACAGAGGCTTATATTAATTAAAACTACTCAGCCATTAGCTCAGGCTTCCTACTTACTAGCTCTTACACTTAAACTCAGCCCATTTCTGTTAATCTATATGTTGCCACGTGTTCCGTGGCCTTACCTGTGTGCCATTACATCCCTGGAGGGCGAGCTGGTGTCTCCTGATTCATCCTTCGTCTTCCCAGAATTCTCCTTATCTACTTATCCCGCTTATACTTCCTGCCTGGCCATTGGCCAATCAGCATTTTATTACACCAGTGTACAAAAGCATTATCCCACAACAAAGTTCTATATGTTGAGGGATGGTAAGTGGGACCTTAAATCTCCCTAGTTTGCTCAGTTTGCGTTGTCCTTTAGTGAAGACTCTAGGAAACAGCAGCAAAGGTCTTCCTATAATATTTGCATGTTTGACAAAAGGTAAGATCTTACTGCTTGTATTTTTTATTTGAAAATGTCAATACTCAGGCATATTAAGGTAAACTTTGCCAATGACTAAGTTTTGAAGATTGTTTCAAAGCCAGTCTTGGCAGAGAATTTTAAAGCAGATTATTGCACGTTTGTCAACTTGCTTTCATTGAGTAAGCTTGCATGTGCAGAACATGCATGTACAGTACATGATCTGAGTTTGAGTTAAAGGTAAATCCAAGGAGATGAGCAACAGTGCCCAGAGGTCAGACACAGAAAAAATGTAAACTGATGCAGCATGTTCCTTGGTGTCAGAAGGGTACCATGTGACTTTTATCATCCATGTAACTGGATCCTGAAGAAAAACAAGTGAAGAGAGTAAAGGCTGTTTTATTTATGTGTTGCATCCATCACAGCTCTGGGGACAGACCTGATTGGGGGAGTGAGAAATGAAGAAAAAACAGGTAGATGGACACATTAACAGAAAAGCTGGAATCAGATGGACTGGGTTCTCTGCTAGAGAAACCACAGCATCCCAGAAGCTCAGAATGTTTATTATATGGAGTTGAACAGAAAGGTGGGGTTATTACATACAGATAAACAATGAGGTAGGGTTTATGGTATATATGACTCAGACTTTACTCACTCAGGGCTTCCCCTGCTCCCTACATTCATGAAATCGGAGTACATCAAGGTGTCTGAGAAGTGATGAAACATAAAAAAATATGGAGGATAGGTGGGAAGAGTAGCTTCGGATAAGAACAAACTACCTTTTGGGATGAGAGGTAGGGAGAGTGCTGTGAGGGTGAGGGTGCTGTGGAGGCCTAGAACTACTTTTCCTGTGTCTTTCTCTTACTAGTGCAATGGGTGCTGGGACAACAGCAGGACAAGAGATTTGAGTAGATGTGTTGAGGTAGCTGCTGAAAAGCGTGGGAGACAGAGCTGACTGCCAGGCCTTGCTAAGACTGGTGTTCTTGGATTCTGTAGATGTAGTGCTTCTCCCACAATTTGTATGCTGTGACTGTGTAGCTGCAGGGTTGAGACTTGTCTGTTACAGAGAAAAGGCAGGAATTCACAGAGATGATTGGAATGAAGAAATGGTATCTGAGTTCAAGTTGGGAAAAACTGAAGGTGGTGTGAGTAGAACAAAATGCTGAGGAATAAAGGTGAAGAATTGGAGGCCTCTGAGAACTACGTCTGTGGGTTAACTGAATAAGCTATAGAGTCAGGAATGGTGTTCAGACGAGTGCTTGCTTTTCTGATTTAGAAACTTGACAAATTTGACATTGGGATTGGAAATGTAATATAGAATTAATGTGACAGTCATTGAAGAAGATTCTGAAGTAGTCACATTGGCGAAAGCTCAGAATGTCTGAGATTTTCATTCTGGGTACCATTTAACTAAGAGTAGTAAATAGTCCAAATGAAGGTAAATGTATAGAGTGCACGTGTTAATAGAAAAACACCAATGCAAGCTTTTAGAGAAAGAGAATTTGAATTGATGATGATCAGCAGGGCATCTATCTTAGTGTTTTTTAAAAGTTCTCTCTAGTGCACATACTTGTGCATGTGTTGCTAGAGAACTGGAAAGTAGCTTGAGCCTTCCACCTGAGGTTAGATGTGCCTCTTCTAGAATTCAGCTTCTTAAACTTTGGAGTGCCAACCCTATGTGGGGTCACATAACTGAATGTGGAGGTTATAAAAATTCTGGCAAAAATAAAAGGTTTCCTAACATACAAGGTCCAAAAATTAGTTCAAAAATCAGACAAGTGGAGGTGTTTTGGCAATGCTGATCCATGTGTGTTGCAGGACTTCATCACAGCCTTTGCTCTGAACAGGGTATGCTGAGCTCTGATTTGAGACTACTGTAGGTTATGAATTGCAGTTTTTTTATATGCAGAGTTTTCTGTTCTTACAAAAATTTATTTCATTAAGGAAAATAAAGTCTTCACATTTTCCTATCACTATTCCTCAGCATGTATTGAATTAATATATCTTTGGATTATATTGTTAGAATGTTTGATTTTAAAAATTGCTATTTAAATTGCTGATTAGAGTTTAATAAATTATTAAATGAATTTTGGTTTTGGAATGAGACATAATTTTCAACACTTTTTGAAGTGGCCCTAAACATACTTCTGCATTTTGTACTATATATTTATGTGAAGCTGCTTGCTGAGCATTGATAATTATAAAATCGAACTATCCATCAGCTGTGGAAAACATTTGAAGATGCTTCGTCAAATATTTAGCCAAGAGTGAATTCTTTATGTGAAAATAAGCAAGCACATCTGATTAGTATAAAAATTTCCTTTTGCCTTTAATATAGTATAAAATTATATGTTTAACAAAGAATGGTTTTAAAATACATTTCTTTATGATTTATTATTAAAAATGTCTGGCTTGTGTGTGTATTTTATATACCCATATACCTGGGACTGTATAAACATTCTTAGGTGAAACAGGATTGTGAATGGATGCCCAGGATGGCGTGAACCTTGATTTGGAAACTGCACTCCACTTCCTCAGACCAACTAAGGAAGAAATAACTTGGCACAGTCCATTACTGTTGCTTAAGCTTTGCAGTCAATCAGTAAGTGAATTATTCAGTGTAGCCTAAGACTCAGAATGAGTGTTTGAGATAGTACATAGCTTACCACAAACTTTTAACTTGTTAGCTTTAGGCCAGGAAGGCACAGCTTACTGTATTTATTCCTTATTTGGGGCATTCAACTGCTCTTCTAGTTCATTTCTGCTGAAATAGTAGGATTTGAAAGTTTGAGCTGCCTCCTTGAAAATCTTCCTCCTTATCCAATTCTGTGACTCCTTGCCTATCCCAACACAAGTGCAAGTATATGGAAAGATTTAAAATTGAAACAAGTTTCAAGAAGTGAATTTACTCTCACTAGATATAATGTGCTGTTGATAAGAATGACTTTAATTTATAGGAAAGTGGATTCAAAGATTTCTTCTAGTTTAAAAATATAGTATTCAGCTCATTAAGGTAATAGTCTATTAAAGAAACATTTGTCCTGTTTGCCAAATCTGAATGCAGATTTTATAAATCTTATTTTCAATGTATAAGGCTTTCAAACTTTAGCAATGGTTTAAATAAAAAGGACTTTTGAATAACATTTGATTGCATTTACAAGACACTAATTCAATTTTTAACATTTAAAATTTTTATAAATGTATTCAATTTCCCACTTAATTCAATTGTCTGACAAAGTATTCTTATAAACTTAATTCAGTTTGTGGACATAATGAACTAAGTATTTACTTAGTTTGAAATCACAGTATAAATCAATTATTTAAGCATTTCCTGTTGAAGTAATAAATCATTGTTTATATAAAAGAATCTTCAGGAGTCCACTGTATAACTACTGGAATTAATAACTGAATTAAACAAGATTGTAGCTTCTAAAATTAATATACAGAAGTCAATTGTATTTTACATATTAGCAGCAAACAAAAATGAATTATAAAAGAATCCTCTTAGAATAACAAAAGAATATTTATTATTTAGAATTACATGTATCAAAAGACACTCAAGACCACTACATTGAGAACTACAAAGCATTGCTTAGAGAACTAAACATGTTCTGAGTCTTGAAGACTGAGTGTTGTTAACATGACAAATGAAGTCTTGAGTAGTTCCTATTGTTGCTCTAATGGCCCAGTTCTAACTAATAGTATTAATATATAATAGTCTTGCATTCATTAATACATTCATGTGTTTATTCTCATCAACATTTTCATAATGCTTCTACCAGGTTAAAAGCCTATTTAAAGTGACTTTCCAGTGGTCTCCATATCCCAAAGGAGGTGGTTGTATTGTTCATGACCACGTGCTTCCCTGTCTCATTATTTGGTCAGCCCAGGGAAGCCTGCATCTGTTAAGCCCATGAGGTCATGTCTTGACCATTGTTTACGTTCCTTTAGCTCTTAAGATTATGTTCATTCTCATCTAACTTTAAAGAGATTTGAACCTGATAGAATCCTACATTGTATCATACTCATAAAATTACTCAAATTTAGTTATTCAAATTCTGTTTGAATTTCAAGTTCCTCTCATTACATTTTTTGTTAATAACTTCCAAACTTACTTTATTCACATTCACATTGCTTATTCCTAATACCTAACCATTACTCTGCAATAGTAGGTAACTGCTGGCTCATGGAGTCTTGTTAATTTAGTGTTTTAGCTAGAAACCCAAAGATAGGTTCTTTAGATTTCACTAGAATTGTGACTTTCCACAGGTCACTGGCTCTCAAGCTGTTTGATTATCAGTGAAATGAGAAACTCAGACTACATGAAGTTAAGGTCCTACTCTGTTTTGTGACCTCTGGATAGTTAAGAACTTGATGAGGATTGAGCTGCTTTTAAACTTGGACATACTAAACAAACTCAAAATGGGTGATTCTGAATCACCTCAAATGAGCATGGACCTGATTGTAACATTTTCCACAATTACACAGAATCCAGGTCACTGAACCCTTTACTCCATCTCTCTTCCTCCTTATTGTGAACAAATAAAAAAATGTGATTTTAGGTGAATCCATGACTGTTTGGAGAGTACTTTCTGAACACTTGATCATGAGCACCTGTAAGAAATAATTTTGCCTTGATAATAGTGATTATTTTTATTAGTATTTATTGGTCCAAGAAGTTTTGCTAAATGCTTATGTCTTAGTTAGGATTTTATTGCTGTGAAGAGACACTATGACCATGGCAACTCTTATAAATGAAAACATTTAATTGAGGGGACTCCCTTACAGTTTTAGAGGTTCAGTCCATTATCATCATGATGGGAAGCATGGCAGCGTGCAGGCAGACATGGTGCTGGAGCGGAGAGTGCTACATCTTGTTAGGTAGGCAACAGGAAGTTGACTGTGTCACACTGAGGGAAGCTTGAGTAAAAGAGACCTCAAAGCTTGCCCCCACAGTGACACACTTCCTCCAACAAGGCCACACCTTCTAGTAGTGCCACTCACTTTGGGGGCCATTTTCTTTCAAACTGCCACAGCTTATAAATACATATATCATCTTATTTGACCCCTTCCAGTGACTCCATTGGTTTTCCTTCTAAATTCATATTCAGGAGGCAAAAGCTGTTCAGAAACAGAACCAGGTTGGGGTGAGATATGAATATTAAAAAGTATTCCTATCACTTCTAGAACCTTTATAATTTATTAACTAGACATCTCATAATTTTGATTAGTGAGAGTCCTTTGCCAAGTGATGGATACTGTCGGTATTATGCTTACTTTTCCAAACTTTGTACCTGTAAATTGATTGTAAGACTGATGAAGGTCCTGTGACCATTTTTATTGACAGCTTGTAGACAGCTACAGACTGGATAGTAGAGTCTGTATAGTAAAATTCAAGTGTTTGAAATAGTAGTCCCATTCATCAGAAGCTCAAATTGTGGCTATAGGCAAGCAAAAGGACAGATTAAAAGGTTTCTCTGTATTTAATAGTAAAATCATACTTTTCCGAGATTTTTTTAAATTACTAGTAGGTCTATTCATCTTTTAGTTTTGTAAAGATCCTGTTTCTATATTTTAATTAGTCTTAAATTTTTATGCATGTATTTTCTCTGTGTGTGTGTGTGTGTGTGTGTGTGTGTGTGTGTGTGTGCGCGCGTGCGCGCACATGTGCTTAATTATGCACTCAAATGCCCTGAAGTTTGTGTATGGAAATCAGAGGACAACTTACAAGAATCAATTCTCTCCTTCCATTGTGTTGTTCCTGGGGTTTGAACTTGGGTTTGTTGGGCTTGGGGCGAGTGCTTTTATCTACTTATTGAGTCTCACCAGCTAAGAATGTGGTTTTTAAAGGGTCCACTATCAATCTTAGTTAAAGATATTATTATGTATATATAATAAGGTCAAATTTTATAGTTTTATTGGTTAAATATATTTAAAGGTAATGTTCTCAATGAAATATTTAACTGAAAGCTGTCCAAACCTAAATGCTGTTCTGTGGAGTCACACGATATTACTTATCTGTGTTTAGCTGTTTTCAAACAACTTTTCTTTTGTTTTCTTTGCAATGTAGTTATTTTTGTCTGCCAAGTGTCTGGATTCTCCATGGCTACCTTTTGAGGAAGGTGTGACTTTTAAGCTTGAACTTAAACCCTAGATTGAAATACCTTATCTGTTTATATAATGTACTCAAAGGTACACTTTGTGTGTGTGTGTGTGTGTGTGTGTGTGTGTGTGTGCGCGTGCCAAAGGGTGACATCAAATGTTTTTCTTAGTCAGTGTCCATCTTTGTGTTTGAGACAAGAGCTCTCCTGCGCCTGGAGTTCAGCAGTTCGGTTAGACTGGCTGGCAGACCACCTGCAGGGGCTGCCCTGCTGCAGCTTCCCCAGCCTTGCGATCACAGACAGACACACACACACTCTATACTTTGCCTCTTATGTGAGTACTGGGGATCTGAACTCATGTCCTGATAGTTGCCTGGCAAGCATTTTACCAGCTGAACTATCTCCCAACTGTACGTTTAAAAAACATTTGTGTGTCTACTATGGCTTCCACTTTAGTGTTTTAATGGGATTCCTGAGTGTGTGAATGTGTGAACAAGTGGGTCTGTTTCTTGTGCCTTCTTTTTTTTTAAGTTTTATATTACATGTATGAGTGCTCTATTTGCTTGTACAACTTTATGCCAGAAGTGGGCATCAGATCCCACTATAGATGGCTGTGAGCCACCATGTGGTTGCTGGGAATTGAACTCAGGTCCTCTGGAAGAGCAGCCAGTATTGTTAACCTCTGAGCCACTTCTCCAGCCCTTTCTTGTGACTTCTGTTGGGCTAGTTTCTTTCTGTTTGTTTTGCCCAATTCTGATGTATTAGTGTTTTTTTATTTCATTTTATTATTTAATAAAAGAACAAATTTTTACTCTAGTGAACATTATTTGAATGTGTTAGGGAAGTTTTAAGTAAATTTTATGGGGGAATTTGTTCTGTTTTGGTTCACTTCATTCATTCAGTAGTCTGAGCATTGGTGTGGAGAACTCTTGAATTGTGGATTTGCAGTTCCAGCTCTTTTTCCTTAGGGAAGAAAGCAATTCTGTTTCCTCCAAAGTGTAAGTTGTGGTGTGCTGCTGTGAAATCTGTGATGCATGTGTCAGCTCCCCAGCTGCCTCCTCTGCTGTGTACCAGCCTTTCCATTCCACGGAAAAGTATTGCTTACATGGGAGCTCTGATTTGCATTTTAAATTAATATCATCTAATTCCCCAAACCTGAATTAAACCAATTTTTTTTCAGGTTATTGACTGCTTAATTATTTGATCTTGACCTGTGCAACTTAGAAGTTAGGGAGTATTAGAAAGGTGAAGACATTAGGTAACTATCATGTGTGGACTAACTATAGGCATGTTTATTATTTGAACAAGTTCATTTGCCGTTTAAAATGTGTGTTTTAAAAGTTTCGCTATGGGCCGGGTGGTGGTGGCGGCGGCGGCGGCGGCGGCGGCGGCGCACGCCTTTAATCCCAGCACTCGGGAGGCAGAGCCAGGCGGATCTCTGTGAGTTCGAGGCCAGCCTGGACTACCAAGTGAGTTCCAGGAAAGGCGCAAAGCTACACAGAAACCCTGTCTCAAAAAAACCAAAAAAAATTTTTTTAAAAATTAAAAAAATAAAAATAAAAACAACAACAACAAAAAGTTTCACTATGAACTGTAGTTGTAGCATCTCCTTCTTGAAATACTTTATTAAATCCATTGTTGTGAATCCTTTGATAAAAACAAAGGTTCTTGTGCAGCACACCTCATTTTTTAAATTAGGAGTTTCAAGCATGTTTTTTTAAAGCATTCCAGCTGCACTCAGGAAGGCAAGCAAAAGAAGGAACCCTTCAGTTCATTTGTACTTTTTGGATGGGCCAGTGGTACTAGAGTTTGCTTTTGGACATAGTTCTGGCTTTAAACTGCAAACTACAGACATTTCTTTTATATAACTCCACACTTTCAAAGCATGTCTGAAAACAAATAGTGCTTTTGGAGAAATTTTTTTCAAGGAGGAAGGGGAACACAGGAGAAAGCCATTGCTTTGTAGCTGAGCTGTTTCACTGTTACTCACACTACTTCCTTTGCTTTTCAAAGTCTTCTAAAGAGAACTGCTTTTCTCTTTTGAAGAGTTTTAACAGGAGCATCTGTGTGAAAGTGAGCAGCCTTGCTGTCTGGAAGGGCCCTCTGTGTCTGTAGACTCCTGTTGCTGTTTGAGACTTACAGGTTTTGATAAGGGAAGAGTTCAGAAAGATTAAACATTGAGAAACTGGAATTTAGAAAGTCTTGACTTTGGACGACTTGTGAGCCCTATAGAAGCTGAGCTTTGTGAGCACACAGCTGCTTTTACCGCTCATGTTGTCCACCTCAACTGACGTGGCTGCTGCTTTGCTGTGTGTTTAAGACAAGAAGCTTAGAAGGCCTGTTGCACCTTCTCATTGTGAAAACCTTTTGCTTCAAAGTGGGTATTGAAAAGTGCAAAGTGTAAAGGAAAAATGAAAGCCAAGAGCACTGGGTCATCTGGGGAGATGCCAGTTGGGAGATGGCAAGTAGATTTCAGCATAAACAAAAGTCATTGCTGAAAGCACATATAACTCTGAAGTACATGGACCATACCCCTGGACTGCTGCACACAAGAGAGGGTTGGAAGGGCATTATAAAAATAAAGGCCAAACATCAAACCTGCACAGCTAGAGAAGTTTTTTGAGAAAACATTTCTTCTCTGAACAGAAAGGTAATTCACCAGGAACATAGCAAAACTTATTCTCTGCAGAGCACTTTGTTTATCCCTTTTGTGAATAGAAGTTGCTTTGTTGAGGCAGATTACAAGTCACAATCTAGTCTCCAAATGGGACTGAATCATGACTCTTAGCTATGTGCATTGAATTTTGGAGAATTCTCCAGTTACCAAGGTCCTCTATTAGGTTCTTGTTAGTAAAAGAATATAAGAACAGACTCAAAAGGAAGCTCAAGGACAATTTTATTAGAGTTTAAAAAAAAATGGAAGGGCAGCAAGCTGTCAGTCTCAGCAGCTGCCTGGAGGAGGAAGATATAGCAGAGAAAAAAGAAAGGCCATGCCTTTTGAGTCAACTGGTGTAGAGTATCTTAGCTCATGTCCTTTTCTCTGCCTTGATCTTGTGCAGATCTTGTGTGGGCAACCATAGCTGCTGTGAGTCCATCAATGCACTAGTCATTTCGTGTACAGAAGAGAGTATTTCACAGCACTCCATCCCAGCCTCTGGCTCTTACTACTCTTTTTGCCCTCTCTACCACAGTGTTCTAAGCTGTGATGAGGGTGGTTGTAGTGGTGATAAAGATGACCTTGACATTTTATTAAGGATTTAGTTCAGTTACTTTGTAGAGTATTCCTTACTTTGTGTTCATCATATGTTCTCCGTAATTACTTGTTACATAGTTTTGGTAAGAATATTAGAAATGATGAATGCATATCAGGGGGCGTGTATTATTTATTACTCATATGACAATTGGTGACCTGATAAAGTAGTGTGTGTCACAAGTCTGCACTACAGTCAAAGTTAGTGTTTTGTATAGGTCAAGTGGTTAATAAATATTCTGTACAAAGATATCTTCAGATGATGTATAAGTATCTTGTCATATCAAACTTAAATCTACTGGTTTTTACACCCTTTGATAGAATGCTTAGGGGCAGAATATACAGAGTAGAAACTTGAGAGTCCTTTTTCATTATTGTCCTACAGTTTTACAAAATCATATATTTTTAATTGAAATTTATATTTAGGGCTGGGGATATAGTGCAGTTGGTATAGCACTTAACATTGCAAGTTTGAGGACCTGAATTCAATCCCCAGAACCCATGTAGAAAGCTAGTGTGGTAGCACTATTTATGATACTAGCCATGGAGAGGTGACTGACAGAGACAGGCAGATTCCTGGAAGCTCTCTGGCCAGCTAGTCTAGCAAACCTGATTGGCTTCCATTCCGAAAATAATCATAAAATTGTTTAGAAATTAAAGGAGCCCCAAATAGTCTTTTTTTTTTTTTTTTTTTTTTTTTTTTATTTTTTTTTGAAGAATGGCATTAACACTGTGTTTTTGTCATTGGGTGAGACATAATATTCATTGGACTAGTGTTGTGAGTTAGAAAAAAAGACTTTGTATTTAAGACCAATTACTTTTCAAAAAAAAAAATGTATTGAGACAATTCAGTGGTGGGCTGTCATTGAAGGACCCTGCATTAGTTGGATTTCCAAATACAGAAAATGAAATTGGTCCCCAATTTTGCATTTGCAAAATCTAACTAAAAACAAGTTGAACTTAAATTAAAAGATAAAATTAAAAAGCTTAGAAAAAAACAGTAAAATCTTCTTGGCCGTGGGTAAGGCACTGGTTTCCTAGATATGGCAGGACATGCAGCACTAAATGGAAAAGGACAAAAAATAAACCAGACTTCATTAAAATCAAACCTTTTTATACTTCTAAAGACTACACCACCAAGAAAGGAAAGTAGCTGGGCTTAGTGGCACACGCCTCTAATCCCAGCATTCATGCAGCAGAGGCATGAGTTTGAGGCCAACCTGGTCTACATAACAAGTTCCAGGCCAGCCAGAAATACATAGTAAAACCCTGTCTCAAAAAAAAAAAAATGAGAAATAAAATTAAAAGTACAGTCCAAAGGAGAAAGTACTTTAAAACCAGATAAGCCATTCATGAAAAGATGCTCAATATCATTAGCCATCACAGAAATGCAAATCAGAACAAGGTGCTACTTTATACCCACTAGGAAAACTGTAGTCAAAAGGCAGAGAGTAACAAGTACTAACAAGGACGTGCTGAAAACTGTGTACTGCCTCTGGGAATCCAAATGGAGGCCAGTGCTTTGGACAGCAGTGTGGCTGTTCTTGGATATGCTGACTGCTGACAGATGGAAACTTCATTTCTCAGATGATGGAAATGGGCTAAAATTGGTTAAATATTCGGCAGGACGGTAAGTGCACTGGAAACTATCCATTCAGATAGTTGGTGAGCTGTTTGATACTTGAATTTGTTATGCCCACATCATGAGTCCCCCAGAGACCATAAGGAGTCAAAGTTCATATGCAAAAGCAAAGAACCTTTATTGTAAGCTCAAGCTTGGACTCTCCATTCCGACACAGCAGTTGGATCAGGGAGAGCCTCGAGCTCAGTTGAGGCAGGGTTTTTAAGGAGTAAAGGATGAGGGGGTAGGGGAATTCCAGATTCAGATGGGGGTTGAACTGATGGGATTGGGCAGGAGTGAGGTAACAGAAGTTTTGTCAAACAGTGATTGGCAATCTATATACGAATTATGTAAGCTATCCTTAATGTTCTAGAGCATTTAGTACTTGTTTGTCTCGATTCTGATTGGTCTCCTGCAAGGTACAGTTTGTGACTTTCCCTGGTTATTGTAATAGTGAGGTCTATTCCCAGTATTGTTAGTCTAATGTTAAGTTAGGCCTCTTCAGGTTGTATTTCATAAAGCTATATTCAATGATAAGTTACAAAAATGCTAAGTTGCAAAAAAAGGCTGTTTAGATTTGTCTTAGTTTTCACTTTTTAATAAAAAAAATAGTTGTAGTGAAGTTGCTAATGATATTTCTTATAGAATATATAAGTATATTAATGTTCTCCATGATGGATTCCCAAAGCAAATTTTGAGCCTCCCCACCTGAGCTTGAAAAAGGGGACAGGAGCCGACTGGATTGAAGGGGACACTGTGCTGACCTCCCCTGCTGCTTAGCTGCCTGTGCTGAGCAGCTTCCCTTCTCGGGTTCCTTTTCCTGTAGAGGCAGAAATACTGTTCCTACCTCCTATCACTTTGAATTTTCAGAGTTGAATATTGATTACATATATATCTCCCTTTAGTGTATCTGTTGTGATAAAATACTCTGACAAAACCAACGAAAGGGTTTAGTTTAGAAAGGATTTATTTATTCTGGATCACATTTCAAGGGTTTATATCCTAGTGGGGAGGTCGAGGCAGCAGGAGCTTAAAAGAAGCTGGCCATATCACATCCACAGTCAGGAATGGGAGAATGAGGAATGCCTGCTGCTGCTCAGCTCCTTTTCTCCACTTACACAGTTGAGATCCCAGCCAGAGTGGTACCACCCAACCCAATTAATAAGGTCAAGATAATCCCCCCACAGGCATGCCCAGGTATCCTTCTTCCAGTTGGTTCTAGATTCAGTCACGGTGACCATTAACACTAACATCACATCCCCTGTTGCACATTTGCTCAGCATTTCAGTTCTTGTATCAATTTATTTGCTGTATATACCTGTATTCTTTTTTTTTTTTTTTCTTCCCGGAGTTGAGGACCGAACCCAGGGCCTTGCTCTTGCTAGGCAAGGGCTCTACCACTGAGCTAAATCCCCAACCCCTATACCTGTATTCTTTAAAAACTATAAAGTACTTGTTTTCATTTTTATGTAATATTTCTGTAACAATAAAT
The DNA here is from genome assembly GCA_902168425.1 of Peromyscus attwateri. Lineage (NCBI taxonomy): Eukaryota > Metazoa > Chordata > Mammalia > Rodentia > Cricetidae > Peromyscus > Peromyscus attwateri. Next base: position 30,915 of record CABHPP010144461.1, on the reverse strand, counting down.
TACAAAGATATGCAATAGACTCTTGAATCATTTTTAGAAAAGCCTAGGGAAAAAAAGAAAGCCGGGTGGTGGTGGCAGTGCACACCTTTAATCCCAGCACTCAGGAGGCAGAGGCAGGCAGATTTCTGTGAGTTTGAGGCCAGCTTGGTCTACAGAGAGAGTTCCAGGACAGTCAAGGCCACACAGAGAAACCCTGTCTCAAAAAACAAAACAAAAAAGAAAAGCCTAGAAATTTCTGAAGTCTCTGAGAACAACAAAGTTAAGACCCCTTTAGAAGTACAGCTTTGATCTCTAGCTTCTCTTGCTTTGAAAGCACCTGTTTAACAGTTCAGCTCCTGTGAGTGCACAGTTATGTGGAGTGAGCCATCAAGCAATCCCCCTGCATAGTTTTCCTTCATTAAAATATCATAGAGCTAGCAGCACATTTGAGTCATTAGTGATCAAATGCTCATCCCCAAGAACTGGCAAGACTCTTTGTGTTTTTATTTTATGAAATTAAGCTATGATACAGCTTTGAGAAAGGAGAAGTAGTTCTTGTATCATAGGAAGCTGGCAGCTTTCCTTGGCTGCCATGACAACATCTTCATATCAAAATAGCTTGTTCCTGGGTCTCTTCAAGTACCATCAAGGAAGGGCCTTTATGCCTGTTGTTAGCACTGTAGATTTGTCTGTGAGCACTGATGTCATGTTTATAAGATGATTCTAAAGGGGTTTGGTAAGAATTTGAGCTACATTTTCCTCCCTGCTAACTAAATCATAATTTTTAGTTTTTTAAGTATCTTACAGGATTTTTTTGTTTATGTTTAAATTACTTTTAGTCTTAACTGTGTGAGATGTACTAAGAGTAAATGTCCCTTCCTTGAGGATATGACTAGATGATCATAAGCCGTAGGTCGTGAGCCCAGCAGCAGAATGACCGTGTCTGCATCTGCGATGATCGACAGGGCTTTCCGAGGTTCATGCACTATGCCCACTTCTGGGGTGATTTGATTCCATTTTCTGTCTTAAAGCATGGTAGTAATATGATCCAAAACTCCATCTTTGAATACTTAAATGCATTTGATGAATCGACACTGGAACCTGGTATTTGAGAAGAAAAGGGAGAAAGTGTAGGCACAAGGATTATATATGTGGACTGCCATTTCCACTTTGTTTCTGTAATATCTGAGTTTTACAACAGAGGTTACTTTTACTGTTTTAAAAATAGTGTGACTACTATAGGATATTCATTAATTCATAAAAAATGAATTGCTGAGTAGCTTGATAATTCTGTTTTTTAAATAGTGAGGTTTTAAAAAGAATATATAATTCCAGCTTTTCTTTGTGTCTGTTGTTGTGTATCTTAATTGATCTGTGTTTCTTTCTTTCCAAATACTGGAGGTTTTACATTATCCTTAGCTGCTTTGTTTGGGCAGAACTCTGTTTATATCCTAAGTCTGAATTGTAATTAAGATCTTAAATGATTTGTTTATTTTATGTATATATGTATGCATGTGCATACTGTGTAGATGCTTGTGAAGAGAAGGCATTAGATCTTCTCAAACTGGAGCTACAGATGGTTTGAACTACTGTGCAGGTTCTGGGAACCAAGCCCTGGTCTTCTGCAAGAGCAGCAAGTACTTTTAACAGCTGAGCCCAACTTGAGAGTTTTAAAGGAAAAGATGGGCTACTTTAAAAATAGAAAGCTAAATTTTGTCATTTGTTTAGTTATTAGTAGCTTAATAATATGCCTTCTTGATTAAATAAATAAAATTACTTCCAAGAGAATTACCAGTTAAGTTTACATTGATATGACTGCTGAACTGTGTTATCTTAGCTGGGACTTGAGGGTTGGGAGAAGTGTGAGAAGCCAGTGTATTAGGTGTGGTGAGCAGGAACCTAGTGAAGTCAAAAGGTGTGAAGAGAAGTAGGCTGACCTTTGATAGATGCAGGCTTGTTCACCACTTGTTACAGTGCCTTTTTTAATAGTCAGAGTGTAATAGTGGGACTATTAAGAAACTAATTTTTATTTCAGAAAATTAATATATTGATAAATATTTGTATTATACCTCAGCCTAATCTGGTGAGCCAGTGATGGAATCGGTACCATGTTATTTGCAATATTAAATAATCATAACAGGCTGGTACAGCACTTGCTTAGCCTGTACAAGACCCTGAGTTCAATCCTCAGCACCACCAAAACAGAAAATAAAACAAAAACCCCACAAGCTTCTGGGATTTCAGATGACTGGTTGTATTACTATCTTAGAGGAGATGATGCCAAAATCCATTAATACCTGCTCTTATGATAAATGACTCTTCCAGGCTGTTTCTAATCAAAAGAATAAGGTCTTTTCTGACAGGGCGTAATTCCTCTTTGGCAAGTAGTACCTGATCATGAAGTTCTTGTTGGAACATATTCTTACCACGTTGCAACAAGCTGGCAGCTTTCCTTCGATGCAGCGACAACCATCTTTCGTATCAAATGGCTGTTCCTTGGTCTTTGAGTGCATTAAGGAAAGGCCTTTATGCCTGTTGTTTTAGGGCTGTAGATTTTTGTCTGTAAGCACTGATGTATCTACCCAGCAACTATTATAAGAGGATTTTTTTTTTTTAAGAATTTAAGATACATTCTTCCCCTTTGGGTAAAGAAGTTTATTTTTAGTGTTTGAAGTATCTTAAGTAGGATTTTGTTATTGTTGTTTAGATTTAAATAAGTTTTAGTGTTAACTATATAGGATGGACTAAGAATAAGTCTGGGGCTGGAGAGATGAGTCAGCGGTTAAAAGTACTTGTTCTTGCAGAGCACTCCTGTTTGATTCCCAGCATTCCCATGATGGCTTACAACCGTCCGTACCTCCAGATGCTGGGGATTTTCCACCCTCTTCTGGCTTCTGCAGGCATCAGGGACACAGGTGGTACATATACATACATTCAGGCAAAACATAAATAAATCTTTTCTAAAAAAATTAATAATTCTGCCTTCCTTGAGGATGACCATAAACCATAGGCCATGCAGCCCCACAGACAGAACAAATGCTCTACTCCAGACCTATAGGCAGGCCTGGCGTCTGAGATTGGACGGGCTCCCTCTCTCATGGACGGATTTGGATACAATACATTGGTGCTCCCTCTGTTTCTGGCATCTGAGGAATATTGTTCTTTTCTCTCCTGAAATTGATGTACAGTGAATTCTCCTAAGTTTGATGCTGCTTTAGAGCAACAACTTCTGAGGAAGAAGAAACTTTAGATGTTGGAAGCTTAGTTACAAACTCCATCCCTGGCCTTATGTGGTAGATCATAGCTATGTGTACATTTAAGATGTTCTGGGTCCATTTGGGGTGTATAGAAAACCTAGTGAGTTTCACGCTTTGGCTTGGGCTCCTTTCCTGGGTCTCTTTACAAGTATACAGATATTCCAGAGTTTACTATCAGAAGCCCTTGTGTACATTTCCTTTGGTTGGGTTGCATTGTTTGGGTTTTGGGGTTTTTTTGGAATAGTCTTGGCTTAGTAGCCTAGTCTGGCTTAGAACTCTCTGTGTAGCCAGGGTGGCCTTGAGCTTTATGATCTTCCTGCCTCTAACTCCCAAGTGCCAGAATCACAGGTGTACCCCACTACACTCAGTTCATCCCAAGTGTTTTGAGTCAGGGGCTCACTACCTGCATTGGGCTTTCAGCTGAAAGAACAGTTGGCTGTTCTTCGCCTTCTTTCTCCCCTGTGACTGCTGCAGTATTGTGTCTTTAACAAGTGCCTCGCAGGTAGATGATTGGGGTGTGTTATTTCCAGACACTGCTCTGAGCACATGTACACAAAAGTATTTCTCTGGTTGTTGCCCTGCTCTTAGGACTTACATACTTAAGAAAATCCTGGTGCTCAAGGTTCATTCAGACCAGTTTTCACTTGGGATTTCTACAGAAGGATTCCAAGATATTTGGGGACTCTTAAAAGCTTCCTGTGGTGATTCCAGTGTGAAGTCAGGCTATAGGTAGCCTGGTTCACTGGTTTTTAAATGCATGTACATGTCAAGGGATATAGTGTAACACTGTTCTCTGGATTATAACTAGCAATGATTCCAGTAATAGGGATCTAGAGTAATGTCAGCTCAAACATTATTTTATGGAAATATCCAAACATGACAGCCCAGACCTGGCTTGACCATTTGTTCCATGAAGTCAGAGGCTGTCCACTTGGAGTCTTTTGTTGTCACTAAACGAAAGGTAAGTTCCTGCCTTTACGTTGGTCCATGTACAGGCTATAGCCTGAAGAGAGGGGTACAGATGAACTTGTTCTCTCTGAAAGGCTCTTGCAGTCCCAGCTTCAGGGAAGGCAGAGGCACAGGTGTTCTTCTAGGTGGTTGCATACCTTGATACAAGCCATGAGCTCCTGTATGTGGAAGCCAAGAAAGCCCAGTAGCAGCAGCCACAGCACCCTGTGCCGTATCTTCCATGGAAGCTGTGAGAATCTGCCGTCCATAAAGAACAGGAGCCAGGCCTCCCTGTGCTGCTCTCTTGGCTCTAAGTTTCCATGCAGAGCCAAAACCTCAGGCAGCATGCTAGCTGGAGAGGCACTGGAGATTTGATATGGACTCCGGAAAGATTCTGGAACATTGTAGATGCTACTGCGCTTCTGAAAATCAGAAAGGTATAGTATGGCCAGTGGTTTTCAGTTGAATGTGAAGTCTTTGACTCTACTTTGTTTTGGTTATCACACTAGGGAATGTTTATTGCCTTTCATTAAGGAACTTCCTGTTTATTCTTAGGAACATGCTCATGAACATACTACACAAAGAGGACCTGCTAGTCCATCATGTATGTTTCAGATTACATACTTTGGTTGCACACATCTTTGATATATGGCAGTCTTTGATCCATATTTGTTTCTTTGCAGTGGATGAAGGACGCTGTAAGGACCTTGACCGAGTACGGGTATTTCACAGGCGAGCGGCCATGCCTTACGGAGTTTATAAAAACCACCAAGAAGACCCGAGTGAGGAGGCCACTGTGCTGGAGTATGCAAACCTTGTGGGGCAGAAGTGCTCTGAGAGGATGCTGCTGTTCAGACAGTGAAGAGCTACCACAGCCCAGCAGCAGCCTGGGCACTCTTGTCACAGTCCTGCCGTGTCTCAGCTCCTGCAGCCACTCACCAAGTACATTCTTAGAGCTTTTAAAAAGTGTTTTGTGGAGTTGTATTTATGAGAATCTTGTGATTAATATAAAGATTTTAAAATACATGATGATCTAGCCCCTTAATCGGGACTTGTCCTTTTGGAGTTTCCTTCTGGAGTAAGATGTGCTAAATGTCTCCAGTAAATACTTTGGGGAGAAAAGTGAAGAAGTGAATCTAAGTAATTTCCTCACGTTGCTGTTTTTGTCTTGAAGAAATTCTAACACAGAGACAGTTTGCTTAGACCAGTGGTTCTCAACCTGTGAGTCTCGAACCTTACAGGGGTTGTATGTTGGATATTTACATTATGATTCATAATGGTAGCAAAATTCCAGTTATAAATAGCAATGAAATAATTTTATGGTTGGGGGTCACCACAACATGAAGAACTGTATTAAAGGGTGGCAGAATTAGGAAGGTTGAGAACCATTTACTTAGACCCATGCAAGATGTTTACTCGTGCTGGGAAATTTAGGTGGGGCCAAAAGTGAAGAGCACTTCCATCACTAGGAAATATGTCTTCCCCACAAACCAAAACTCTGTTACCCTGTTCGATATTAAATTCTGCCAGTGTTACAGTGTGTCATTAATAAACAACCTGAAAAGGAAATGTAAACATCGCAAAGATCCTGTGTTCACATTGGGTATATGTCCAGGATGGTCCTGCTTATGTGTTGTATTGGCATAATAGTTTCCCTGTCACTAGTGTCCCCTTGTGCACCAGAGGATGATAAAATATGCAATGACCTTAGTGCTGTTTGTGCTATTTCTACAAATCTAAGAAACAACATTTTAAAGAAACAGTAACTCCTGCTTGATCTGAGGCTTATCCAAAGAAAATAGGTACCTACTTTCCATGCCCTGGAACTCAGGACACTTTTCTGTGGTTAGTGATAGAAGTGGTTAGTACTTTAGTCCTGTAGCTATGCACAAGCCATAGTGGAGCTGGTGGGGCCTATGGCTTGTGTGTGTCAGAGAATAGGCACTGCCATAGGTCCCTGAACCTGGAGGCTAGCCACTTCACTCTTGTGCTGTTGGGCCTTTTGCCTGTTGGCCAAATGCCTGCTGTTAGGTGATGGGCAGCCGGCTGGTTAAAGAGGCACATCAGACGTAGTGAGGGGAGGCTCCCCTGAGTGTGCTGGAAGCTGGAGGAACAGATTAGCTCTTTGTTGTACTTATCTGTAGCTGGTCCCTGCTGCTGCTACTTGCTTGGCTACCTAGTCTTTTTAGCCCCATTTTTCTTTCTTCTGTTGATTTTCTTGAAGCCATATTGTAACACTCGTAGTTTGAATCCCAATACTCATTTTAAACTTTTACCCCAAATACACTGAACTTCAGTAAAACATTAAATAGTAATCTTTAGCTAGTTAGAATAAAGGGATGATAAAAGATTTAAGAATTCCAACATCCATGTAAACTCTTTATAATGTGTGTGGGGTGGTGGTGGTGGTAGTGAACTATTGTATGACATTGCATGTTTATCATCCAGAGATAGAGTCAGAAGAAAGCCATTCTCTGATTGCCAAGATCTTACATTCTTCTGGATTTGTGACCTATGAAATAGTCTCCTGAGGACGTTTAAGAGAGCTAGCTTGGAACTGTCCTACAGTGAGGGTAGTGTTGCTTTATTTCTTTTTATAAAATTATTCCATGATAAGCAACTAAAATGCTAAAAAATTAAAAGGCATCTGAAATCCTACCAAGCTAGAGGAGCATTATATAAACCCACACAGCACTAGTTTGCCCCAAATAAAATCACTCCTTGCTGTTCAGTTGCCCTCAATGGCAACTTGTGAATATGTATGCGATTGAAGATTGTAGAAAATGTGATAGGTAGTCTCAGTATTATTAAGCAGAGTGGGTCAGTATATATGCCCTTGGCACTGGGTAGCCATCCATGGTACTGAAAAGTGGAAAGAGAATTTCAGCCCAATATTTTACTCCAGCTCTGAGTTCCTCCTGAAGAGTGTAGAGGGAAGTGGCTCATTGTCCCTGTTTCTACACTGATGAGCCACTCCAGAGCGGCCCCTGTGACACTTCAGAGCAACTGGGGCGTGAAAATTCAGCTCAGTTGCTATGTTCTCCTCCCCCCAACCCCCGCCCACACACACACACTCCAATTTATTTTTTTTTTAATAGTATGAAATCGTAGGAGTCTGTATGTTGTCAAAGATGTATACTTGGTTGGGGCTGAGGAGATAGCTCAGTTCAGTGTTTGCCTGGCAAAACTTGAGGACCTGAGTTCAGGTCTGTAGAACTCATGTAAAAATTCTGTGTCTGGTAGTGTGTGCGTGCTTAAAATCCCAGCACTGGGGAGTCAGAGGAGCATCCTTCGGGGCCACTAGCCTACTGAGCGAGCATCAAGCCACTGAGAGACCCCATCTAAAAGGAGGTAAACTGCATTCCTGAGGATGACAGCCAGTGTCCATACATGATTTTAAAGAGGATACGGTGCTTATGTTTTGAGCTCTTAAGTTGAGTGTGCAGCAGAGCTAGTATAGGGCAGTCAAGGCAGGTATCCCAACTTTGCGTTTTGCAAAGTCTATCTGAGACACCTGAGTCTGTGTCAGTGGCTTTCATCTAAATAGACACATGGAGCTTTTCAGAGACTCTATCTTCTCCAGGCAAGAAGCTATGCATGTTCCATCTCCTTGCTTTAGTCTCCTTCTGAGTTCAGGTAGTCACCCCTCCCTCCATGCCTGACAGCACAGACATTATTTTGATTCTCAGTGTACTGTCTTTATTTAAATTATTTTCAGTTCTCTGAGACTTTTGTTATTTTTATTACAGATAATGTGAGCACTTTTATATTCTATGATAGAGGCTATATTATCAGATGAATATATTCACTCAATTGAAATTATTTAGATAAAAGAAATTATTGTTTATGTTTTCTTTCAAGCAGTCTATCCTATTTTTATCCATTTACAAATGCCAGTTTTGTGTGGTTTCTCAGCATATCAAAATTATTATGTAAAAGAACCTTTCCAGCTTTCTGAACAGCAGATAGTTTGGTTTATAAATATTGTATTTCAGTATGAATAAAGGTGAAAGAATACGAACACTTACCCGAAATGATTTTACTGTGGCTGACTTAGAAGGAAATGAAGTGGGAACTTGAAATGTTTGAATTACAAGTTATTCAAATGTGTGTTTCTTTCCTAAGGAAACCAATGACTATAAGACAAAGTAAGTGTGATTGCATTCAATATTTTTGCTCTTCTAAAAAAGCCCAAAATGAAAAAAATAAAGCTGTTTCTATCTGCAGTGGTTCTTGTCAATCATTTCTTAAAAATATATAGGTGCTGCACCATCTATGACTGTAATCCCAGCACTCAGGGGATGGAGGCAGGAAAGTCATTCAAGGTCATCTACAACTATATAGCAAGTTTGAGATAAATGAGACCCTGTCTCAAGAGACACCCCACACACACACACACACACACACACACATGTATAGTCTTGAATACATTTCACCTGTAATAAATAGGTAGAAAATGTTGGCTATATGAATTATAAAATTTGTCAGTAACCAGCCGTAGACCATTTGATTATGTCAAACAAAGTATGCGGTGACTTCTCTGGAGAATAAATCTCAATTTAAGCAAATGTGTAGAATTTCACATAGTAAACTAGGATAGGGTGAACTTTTTGTTTTTCAAGACAGGGTTTCTCTGTGTAGCCCTGGCTGACCTGGAACTCACTCTGTGGACCAAGCTGGCCTTGAACTCAGAGATCACCTGCCTCTGCCTCCTGAGTGCTGAGATTGAAGGCATGTGCCACCATGCCAGGCTGAATTTTTTTTTTAATCCTGAGGGATTTTCTAAAGTTTACAGAATTATTTTCAAAAATACAAGGCCACAGTGTATTTAAGTCACAGTATATATTGGTAGGATACATGTATTAGTGTCTGCCTTTCCATGTGATTGTTGACAGAATGAACCTTACTTTCAAGAGAGTTAAGTATTACTTTCAGTTTCTGTGGACTTTTTTTTTTTTTTTTAGATAAAATGGTTATGCTTTCATTATTTTTCTGACTTGAAAGTGACAGTGTTTGTTGGGTGTGGTGGTGCACAGCCTGGTCTACAAATCTAGTTCCAGGACAGAAAAATCACTTTCTACTGTTCAGATTTTGGTATGTATTCTTTCAGACTTATTTTCTACCATTCATATGTGTGTGTATGTATACATATATGTGCATATATGTGTTTTTTATTTTTAAAATGAAATGTATATGGTCTCATGCTTTTTCATCTTTTTACTGTGAATATCTTAGAATGGTCTTAATGCTTGCATAGTATCCAGTGTATACTTATGTTTGGAGCAGGCTTTTGACCCTGAGCCCTCTTTATGCATAATGGGTATTATTATTAACAGCATTACCAGGTTTTTTGATATTATTTGTTTCCTTTTTAAGAAAAATCAAGTTTTGTTTTTAGAATGTAAGTAACTGGCATTCCATATGCATTATTCAAACAAGATAAATGATTAAATAAGGAACATTCTTTATCTGTAGTCCTGGGGATCAAACCCTATACATGCCAGGCAAGCATTCTGCCCCTGAGCTCCATAAAGAGGAAGGCCACCTCTAGCCCTGTTATGAGGTTATCAGTGTGGAATTAGTGTCAGCACTGTAGTTCCTTCTCATTGCACCAGATGACCTAAGTGAAATAAAAGGTATCTTAGGGTTTCTATTGCTGCAACAAAACACCATGACCAAAAAGGAAGTTGGGGAGGAAAGGCTTACACATCCATATTGCTGTTCATCACTGAAAGAAGCCAGGAAAGAACCCCAATTAAGGCAAAATCCCAGAGGCTGGAGTTTATACAGAGGCCATGGAGGGGAGCTGCTTACTGGCTTGCTTCCCATGACTTGCTCAGCCCATCTTATGGAAACTAGGACCACCAGCCCAGGGATGGTACCACCCACCATGGGCTGGGCCCTCCCCCATTGATCACTAAATGAGAAAATGCCGTACAGCTGGATCTCATGGAGGCATTTCCTCAACTGAAGCTCCTTCCTCTGATGACTCTAGCTTGTGTCAAGTTGACACACAAAACCAGCCAGGACAACTGACCCCTTGTCAACTTGACGCACAAACACATCACTATTAACTCACAACCCTTCCTTTCTTATTCATCCCCAAGATCTTAATTTTAAAAGTCCCACAGTCTTTACAAATTCAAACATTAAAATTTCAGTCCCTTTAAAATAGCCACTCTTTTAAAAAGTTCAGGTCTTTCAGCTGTGGGCTCCTTTAAAAATTAAAATTAAATACCTTCTTCAAGAGGGAAGAACCAGGGCATTGTCACAATCTGAACGAAGCAAAACCAAACTCCACCAGTATAAATAACTCAATGTCCAATTATCTGGGATTCACTAATGCTCTTCTGGACTCCTGCAAAGGGCTTGGGTCACTTCTCTGGCTCTGCCCTTTGCAGCACATATGGCCTGTCTTCTAGGCTCTGGCTGGCTCCACTCCACTGCTGCTGCTGTTCTTGGTGGTCATGCTATGGTACTCTCATCTACAAAATGCTGGAGTTCCTTGCTGCAACTGGGCTGCACTTTCATCAATAGGCTCTCTTCATGGTACCAAGACTCAACTTCTTTGCATGACCCCTTCAGTCCTGGGCCTTTGACTGCCAGTGAGGCTGCACCTTCACCAGTGGCCCTTCCTGGCCTCTCATAATGCTAAGCCTGACTCCTTCATGCCTTCAAACCTAGTATCACCTGGGTAACACACATTACCAAGTCCAGCTGCCAGCACAAGGTTCAACCTTTGCCACTTCTGGAACACAGTTTCTCTGTGCTCTCAGGAAACACTTCCCAGATTTCACCTCCGTGATGCTGGTCTCTGTTAATCACTGCTAATTTCTTAGCTCCAGCCGACCAGCATCAAGTACCCAAGCAAAGTGAAATTTTGCTTTAGTAGTACTGGTATCTTGTTAATCACAGTTGATTCTTCAGCCCCAGCTAACCAGACCCACAGGATCTTAATTCAAAATAGCAAACAGTTCTGGTAGAGTCTTTAATCTTCCCTCTGAAATGTCACAAGCCAGGCCTTCCATCTTCTGCACTGCTTTCAACATTCTTATCTTCCAAGTTCCACAGAACATCCCACAGAGTTCTTAACGCTCAATGGCTCTTCTAGCCCGAAGTTCCAAAGTCCTTCCGCAGTCCTCCCAGAACATGGTCAGGTCTGTCACAGCACTACCCCACTATGCTGGTACCAATTTCTGTCTTAGTTAGGGTTTTCTATTGCTGCGACAAAACACCATGACCGAAAAGCAAGTTGGGGAGGAAAGGGTTTATTAGGCTTACACTTCAGCATTGCTGTTCATCACAGAAGGAAGTCTGGACAGGAACTCAAACAAGGCAGGATCTCGGAGGCAGGAGCTGATGCAGAGGCCACAGAGGGGTGCTGCTTACTGGCTTGCCTCTCATGGCTTGCTCAGCTCACCTCCTTATAGAAGCCAAGACCAAGGACGGTACCACCCACCATGGGCTGGGCCCTCCCCCATTGATCACTAAATGAGAAAATGCCTTCCAGCTGGATCTCATGGAGGCATTTCCTCTACTGAGGCTCCTTCCTCCCTAATGATTCTAATGTGTATCAAGTTGGCACACAAAACCAGCCAGTACAAAAGGCTTTAAAATATTTATTCATTGATGATTGCATATACATCTATAATGTATTGTACGTTTACCCCATTACCTTCTTTTATCCACCCTTTGTGGTATTTGGGGCTTAGACTGTGCATGTCCCTCTAGGAATTCTATTCAGTGTTGAACCCATAGTGTCACTGTGCTGGCTTAGAAGGTGAGGCCCATGGCAGGTCATCAGATCACAAGGGCAGAGATCCTCCTAAGTTTGTCTAGTCCCCTTGTAAAGCCATATCCCTCCCATCACGAGAAGATATAGCAAGCTAGTGTCTAATTGGATAGTGTGTCCACATCAGACACCAAGTCTCCTAGTACCTTGATCTTGAACTTCCCAAGAAGTTCCTCCAGAACTCAGGAATTCCTGATTTCAAGTTGTCTTAAGCTACCAATCTATGTATTGTTAGAGCAGCCTCAACAGACACTATTATTTAGCATTATTTTCACCCCTCACTCCCCAGCTCCTCTCTTCTCACTGTTCTTTCTACTAGATATCTATACTACTGTTTTTCAGTTTGTACACCTCTAAAATTCCAACAGAATGCCTTAGCTTATGTTAACTTATGTTAAAGACTTGTGTTTATTTAAAACATTAAGGTTCTGAATTACTGAGTACTTCAAAATCAAAGGTCTTTAAATGGAGTTTACAGAAATGAGTGAGTTACCATGCCACTGTTATTGAGCTGAACTTTTGTTTAGTACATTGGCTGTGTTAAGGGCTTTTTGTGTTTCTGGTTTTTACAAGACAGGGATTCTCTGTGTAGCCCTAGCTGCCCTGGAGCTCACTCTGTAGACCAGGCTTGGCCTCGAACTCAAAGAGATCCACCTGCATCTGCTTCCCAAGTGCTGGGATTAAAGATGTGTGCCACCACACCTGGCTTGGCTGTTTTTGAAATTTAACCTGAGTGAATTTATACTTTTCTATCCAGTCAGTTACTAGAATGTCTTCTCTCCTGTTCAGAAACTATTGTCTGTGAACTATCTCAACCAAGAGCTAATTACTAGTTTTTAAAAAGCATTTATTATTGTGGGGAGCGGGGGAGAAGGGGGCCTATGAGAGTAAGCACGCAAGAGAGTGCACACATTCGAGAATTTGGGTGCATGCGCCATGGTGTGGCGGTCAGAAGACAACTTTCAGGAGGCTAGGCTATCTTTCACCTTGTTTGTAAGGCAGCGTCTTTGTTTCTGCCCTGCTGAGTATTTGAGGCTAAGCTAGTCCTCAAGCTTTTGAGCTAGCCTGCCATCGCTGCCTTCCATATCTCCATCGGAGTACTCGAATTAACAGATGTGGACCGCCACATCTGCCTCTTTCACATGAGTCTGGGGTTGAGCTCAGGTCTTCAGGCTCCCACAGCAGGCACTTCTACCCACCGAGCCATCTTGCTGCCCCAAGACTGAGTTGTCTAGAGCTTCGAAACAGCTTGGCTTTCTCAACACAGCTCTTCATTTGCGATATGAAGAATCAATGCCAAAGAAAAGTTTCCAGCACGGGTCTAACTAACCCCACTGTGACAAGGCGTTTGTGGTGACACTCAGGAGGGGGTGTCATATCCTCCACAGAGACAGAGGCGTCCTTCACTTGTCTGGCATGCATAAAGCAGACTCTTGGTGACTAGCACAAATGTTTTCTTGTTTAAAGATCAAAGGGCTATTAAAGTTTGAGTAAATGCAGTATGAGAAAAATAGCTTTAAATTTTTTATTTTAATGTTGCAGGCTTGAGGCATTCACTGCAAGAAAAGGAATAAATGTACTCTTGTATAATTTGTGTGGTTTGGGATTGAATTTTCTCTAAGCCAGGGTCTTAAAATCATTTAACGTAGGCCCTTTAAAGAAAAATTAGCGTTAAATGAGAACTCATGAATTCTTCATGAGGTCCAATTCATCATACTTTGTTAATTCACTACTCAGTGAGCCTGAATAGCACCTCTCAACTAAGGGAGCTTTTTGACCATGAAGCAAGAAAAGCATTTCAAGTTTGTGGATTCAGAGCATAAGCTGTTAGTTCAGTTATACACATATTCCATGTGCCTGTCCACCATCTTTTCAGATATGGAGAGATGGCCAGACTAAGGAGTTATCTTACTAACTTCTGTGTGTGCGTGCGTGTGCGTGTGTGTTGGGGGTGGGGGGATGTTTATAGGCCGGAAGAGGATGTCAGAAGCCCTGAGTTTCTGTCATTCTCTTCACTTTGAGTCAGCATCTCTTGCTGAACCAGGAACTAGGCAGCGTCACAGCTACGCTGTGTGAACTTGCAGTTTCTGGACACTGTGGGATTGTCTCCATTTCCTGATGTACAACTGTGTCAGGATTTACAGTGATGCAATGCACAGAGATGGCACTTCTTTAAAGGAAGGCTTGAATTGCTGAAAGATTGAGTCACAAGGTTTAGATGTTCCTCCTCCTGCATTTCCATTTTAAATTATTTTCTCTTGTTCAGTTTCCAGTACTCACATCAGGTGACTCACTGCTTCTTCAACTCCAGCTCTAGGGGGTCCAGTGCCCTTTCTGGACTCTGAGGGCACCTGCACACATGCACATATGCACATAGAGGCAACACATGTTTACACGGAATTTTTTAATTAATTAAACGAATTTTTGTCTTACATTTCCTTCCAGCTTAGTGGTTCTAATTATGTGTTTATTTTAATCAAATAGGTTTTTGTAAACTTATCCATACCTCTGTGATAATATATAGCAATAAAAATATTTTCATGAATCTCCCCAAAAATGTTTACCCCCAATCTAGAGGCCTGGCTTTGCAGAAGAGAAGTGGGAGAAATGCTCATTACACTCCTCTTCCCTATGAACAGTTTGATTTTCAACTGCTAGGTCAATCACCAGTCAGCCTGCCCAGAAGGCAGAGTGGTAGAGATGCAGCTCTGTATTAAAAAAAAAAAAATCTTATATTTATTGTATTTTTAGTAATTCTGTGTGTGTGTGTGTGTGTGTGTGTGTGTGTGTGTGTGTGTGTCCTGCTCTATTGCTCTGCCCCAGATTCCCTTGAGACAGGTTCTCTCGCTGAGCTGGAACTATGCTGGTGGCTAGCAAGTCCCAGGCAGTCTTCGGTCTATATCCTCCACAACATTGGCCTTACCACCCTGTACTTTTCACATGTATGCTGAAGATTTAAACTCAGATCCCTTATGCTTGCATACCAAACAGAGTATATGGGTCCATCTTCCCAGCCTCCTTTTACTGATGACTAGTTTACCTCCCTAGCGCAGCCTGGTCCAAACCAAAACTGCATTGATGTCCTCAACACACAGATCTTAGGGAATCTCAGTGGGAACATGCTATTCAGATAGAAGGGTTGGGTTGACTTCACAAATCATTTTGCGGGTTCCTTGATCAGTGCTGGTGGTGGTGGGAAGTTGCTAGGAGCAACCAGAGGTGAGTGGTGGCCATGCAGTGTGAGGGATGCTGTCTCCAGATAGGAAGAGCGACTGTCTTAGTTAGGGTTTCTATTGCTGTGAAGAGACACCATGACCACGGCAACTCATAAAGGAAAACATTTAATTGTGGTGGATCCCTTACACTTCAGAGGTTAATCCATTATCTTCATGGCGGGAAGTAAGGAAGCATGCAGGCAAACATGGTGCTGGAGAAGGAGCTAGGAGTTCTTCTGTCTTGACTTGCAGGCAACAGGAAATGGGCAGAGACACTAGGTGTGGCTGAG
This sequence comes from Peromyscus attwateri, assembly GCA_902168425.1. Taxonomy (NCBI): domain Eukaryota; kingdom Metazoa; phylum Chordata; class Mammalia; order Rodentia; family Cricetidae; genus Peromyscus; species Peromyscus attwateri. The sequence continues at coordinate 15,434 of CABHPP010144461.1, read as the reverse complement.
ACCTCCAAATCCACCCCCACAGTGACACACTTCCTCCAACAAGGCCACATCCACTCCAACAAAGCCACACCTCCTAATAGTGCCACTCCCTTTGGGGGCCATTTTCTTTTAAATCATCACATTCCACTCCCTGGCCCCCAAAGGATTGTAGCTATATCATAATGCAAAAATGCATTCAGTCCAACTTCAAAGATCCCCATAGTCTGTAACAGCCTCAACAATGTTTAGAAGTCCAAGTCTCTTCTGATTGTAATCCCCACTAAAATTAAAAAAACAAAAAAACAAAAAAACAAAAACAAAAAAACAGATCACATACTTCCAACATGTAATGACTCAGGATATGCATTACTGTTCCAAAATGTATGGAAGAGAGTGAGGAAATAGTGGACCAAAGCAAGACTGAAAACCAGCTGGGCAAACTCCAGACTGCATCTCCATGTCTGCATTTGAAATGCTCTTCAGCTCTTCAACTCCTTTCAGCTTTGTTGACTACAACACACTTCTTTCTCTTGGGCTAGTTCCACTCCCTGTTAGCAGCTCTTCTCAGCAGGTATTCCACAACATCTTGGGGTCTCCAAGGCAATCCAGGCTTCTCCTTCACAGCTTCATACAATGGCCTCTCCAGGCCTCTATTTAGGGACACCCCTGACACAGGCCTGGCCTCAGCAGCTTCCCTTAGTCTCAGAGGAATATCATAGCCCTTTTCTTCTATCCTTAACTCTAAAGCCAGAACCACATGACTGAAGCTGCTAAGTTCTGTTGCTTGCTGGGGCTGAAACATGGCCTCCTTGTTCAGTTATATCTTCACCAGCTTCCTGCTTCCCATGGTTTCCTTCATTGCCTAAGCTTGGCTGTCCTGAAACTGGATCTGTAGACCAGGCTGGCCTCAGACTCAGAGATCTGCCAGCCACTGCCTCCCGAGTGCTGGAATTAAAGGCATTCACCACCACACCTGCCTCTAAGCTTTTCTTTAATTCCTTTTCACAAACTGGAAACTTAGCTGGGTGGGATCTTGTCCTGAGGTCACCACCCCCTTTTTTCCATTTCTTAATCTGTTTATCTCCTTGAACACAGGATTTAGCTTCATTCCACTCCCTGGTGCTCCTCAGATTATACATTTTGTATTTTACCTTGCTCAGCTTGCTCCTTTTCATTATAAATCTTCATTAGAGTTACCACTAATAACTACATGACAGAGTCTACACTAGGGTATTTTGAGATTTCCTCTGCCAATGGAATTAATACAAAACTCTTCCCTTTAGCCTCAGGCAGACTCTTCAGACAAGGGCAAAAGGCAGCCATTTTTTTCACCAAACTATCACAAGAACAATCTCTAGGCCACATATTAATTAATTCTCCTCTGAAACCTCTCGAGCCAGCCCCCCACAGTTCAAATCACTCTCAGCACCTCTGTCTTCCATGCTCCTACTAGTAAGGCCCATGAAGCTGCGCTTAAAGCATTCCACTGCTTTCCTAACTCAAACTCCCGTTATTCCATACTACTCTAAACAAAAACATGGTCCAGCCTGTCACAGCAATACCCCAGCCCCCAGTCCCAGCTTCTGCCTTAAGGTTTCTATTGCTGTAAAGAGACATCATGACCACGGCAACTCTCATAAAGGAAAACATTTCATTGTGATGGCTCACATATGAGACCTCAAAGCCCACCTCCACAGTGACACACTTCCTCCAACATGACCACACCCACTCCAACAAGGCCACAGCTAATAGTGCCACTCCCTTTGGAGGCCATTTTCTTTTAAATCTCCAGAGGGACCATCACTGGCCTGGTTTCCTGTCTGCTCTTGGGAGGTGGTGTCTTTCATCCAGTTCTACTGATTATCTTAGTAAGAAGGTCAGCAGAATAGCCAGAGTGTGGCTGAGCCTGAGGCTTCACTTCTACAGCAGCTGGTGGCTATGCGTGAAGTCTGGGGAGCAGTGTTTTGCGGGACTGAAACATCTATAGAGGGTCGTGTGCCTAGTGGCCCAGTGCTTTTGGAGCTTTACCCTGAGCTCACTAGCCCACTCCTCTTCTTGGGAATGCTTGCTTTCCTTGTCCAGTAAACAGTCTCGTGCCCTGGCCCTTCGGGCAGCCTCACTCTTTCTCTGGAGCCCCCTCTTCTGCCATGCATCTGTCTCCATTGCTGGATGCGCCTGCTGTCTTAGGCCCTAACTCAAACAGGCATGGCTTTCTTATTCCTTTCCTCCATTCCCCTCTTTCTGCAGCTTGCTTATGCTATTGTTTTTCTTTCGGACACTAATAAAATGTCTTTAGTAGGACATGGTCATGTTACTGGAGCATTCGAAGTTCCCTTTTGTGAGTTCTTAGTCTCATTAATAAAAGTACTTAAGAACAGACTCAGAAGAGGACAACTTGAAGTAGTGAGTTCTCTCCTACTCTGTGCGTCCTGGGGATCACACTCAGATCATCAGGCTTGGTGGCAAGTGCCCTTTACTGAGCCATCTCACCACCCCCTAAAAAATTATTTTTATCTTCTATATATGGGTGTTTTTGGGGGGGTGTGTGTACCACAGAAATGCCTGGTGCCCCCTGAGGTCAGAAGTGGGCATTAGATCCCCTGAGACTGGAGTTACACAGTTGTAATTTGTCATGTAAGTACTGGGAATCGAACCTGGGTCTTCTGCAAGAGCAGTAAGTGCTCTTAACTGATGAGCCCTACTCTAGTCCCACCTCCTTAAAAATTTTTTTGAGGCTGTATCTCTTGTAGCCCAGGCCAGCTTTGACTTGATATGTAGCCGAGAAGGATAGTCTTGAACTTTTGATTCTTCTGCTTCTACTTCCCCAGTGTTGGGGCTACAGTTGTGTACCCCTCATTGGTTTATGCTACGCTGACAATAAAATCCAGAGCTTTGTATGTGCAAGCTAAGCACTCTACTAGCTGAGCTATATCCCTTAGCCCTAAATGAAGTCTTTTTTAAATTTGGGGTTGTTTTATGAGTATTTGTGTATACATTAGTGTGTATTTTCACCATGTGCATGCAGTGCCTGTGGAAGCCAGGAGAGGGCATTGGATCTCCTGGAACTGGAGTTACAGGTGACTGGCTGTGAGCCACTAGATGTGAGTCCTGGGAAGTGAACCAACCCAGTTCCTGTGCAAAAGCATCATGTACTCTTAACCACTGACCCATTTCTCCAACTGTTTTATTAAAAAAAGAAAAGAAAGGAAAAGAAAAGAAAAGAAAGAAAGAAAATGTGTAAACCCTGTCATTATTTCAAAGAGCCCCTGAGCACTGGGTCCTTTCAAGCTATTTCAAGCTAATCAGATAGTTGAAGGAAATAGTTAAAATGCATTCACTTTAACCTAAGAAACACCCAGTGCCATTTAAATATTGCCATTCAGAGTCATTTAAGAAATAAGAAGCTTCTGTTAGTGGATAATTACAGTTATCTGCAAGTTCACAAGACTGAAACAGGTCTTGGAGACCATGTAATTAGGATCCATTGCAAATGGCCCTTCACAAAGAACAGTCTAGTGTTAGAATGGTAAGGACTTACTGATGGCTGCCTTTCCCTAATAGAACATGCATAAACAATTATTCATAGGCGCCCAGTCAGAGCCTTTCTCCAGGGGCACCCTGTTCTGGATCCCTGTGGCATAATGGGGCTAGGGGAAAAAATGAGCTCGAGACCTCATACAGTTATGCATATTTTTGTTTGTTTTGTTGGAAACAAAACCAACCAACAGGCTGTCTGGAAAATCAGCCCCATTTCATGGGCTGTGGGATTGCCTCGCTCAGCAGGTTGCTGTATTCGAACTGAAAATGCCTGTGACTGTTTCCAGCTTGCCCACCCCCCACCCTCCACCCCACCCCCACCCTGCTCTTGCTTTTTTTCCTCTTCTGCTTCTCGTCTGCATGCAGGCATATTCTGGAGGAGGCTTTGCAGCTTAAAATGAGTGTTTCACTGAGCCACTCAGGTTAGCTGAGAGCTGTATTAAATAAGTCAGGAAATCAGACACACTTTTTGGAATGGAGAAAGGGTGTCGTTGTGTAGTGCCATAGAACGCTGCTTAAATGGGTGGCAGAGCAGGGTACAGTCTGATCCTGGAAAAAAAAAATGGGTTTGTAACTGGTGTCCCCAAAGGCTAGTTCTGTATTGAAAAGCAGTTTGCTGTAGCCTCATTCCATGTGAAATCAGCTACGTGCTGAGCTGGGCGTCCAGCCTCTGGGGCAGCAGGCCATTGGCATCAGCACCAATGCTCTGATCACAGGGCACATGCTGGCCACGACTCCAGTCCCCATGGGAGCTGAGCTAGAGCCTCAACGGGATGAGCTGCTGAGGGAAGGAGATTTTCACCTTCTTCGTTGTTCAGACAGGTCCTGACTCAGTTAACTTTGGTTGGGTACAGAGTGGAGACTCTGCCCTTTCCCTTAAGTTTTTCTAAAAACCACCAGGGGGCAGAAGGAGCTCCCTTGCTTGCTTGCATTTTTTATTTTTTATTTATTTTTTTTATTATTTTTTTATTTTTTATTATTATTTTTTTTTTTTACTTCTGACTGTCTGTGGAAATGAGTGCCTTTCTTTAGGTCTCAAGAGCTATGTTTTTAATATCAATTGTAATTTTCATGGCATTGCCTTTCTTCAGATTTGAGTAGATCTGAATGCATTTTCCCTTCTGCCGCTCAGGATGCTGTGAGGGGCAATCTTCACAGAGTAGTTGTTACTGCTGGCCATGACTCAGTTGCCATCCCAAGTGGAATGCAGTGGCATCTGGGGCAGGCTTTGTCTGTACCACCATCTCCAAAATAAGGAACGACGCACAGACTTCTTATTGATTATGAAAGCTGAGCCTTAGCTTAGGCTTGTTTCTAACTAGCTCTTATAACTTAAATTAACCCATTTCTATTCATCTATATGCTGCCACATGGCTCATGGCTATTACCTCTCCTCCTGCATGTCCTGCTTCTTCTGCCTCCAGCTGATGACTCGGCCTTTCTTCTTCCCTGAGTCCTCTCTGTCCCAGAAGTCCCACCTAACCTCTTCCTGCCTAGCTATTGGCCACAGCTGTTTATCAAAGCAATCACAGTGACATGTCTTCACACAGTGTAAAGGAATATTCCTCAACAGGCACCCCCCCCCCCTTTCAGTGCTCTCTACACTTCCAGCCGTGCTAGGCCAGGGCAGCCTTATTCTCTGGGATATGGATTTTGACAATCATCTTTCTGTTTCCCCAACCACAGTATAGAGATGCCCAGGGTTATCTGCCCAGCGTGTCCTCTATACCTCAGGTAGTTCTTACCATCTGTCCAGTGAGGATTAAGCCACCCATCCTGGCAGGCTTACCTTTCACCTTTGCACCCCATAATGTCCAGCCCCAGTTGTCTCTCTCCCCTCCATCTTTCTTGATCCTCACTGAAGTATTTCTCCAGCCACCAGGCCCACATCTCTTCCAGCTTCATGAGTTTAAATCTCCAAGATCTCTATCAGGCCTCAAAAGCACCTCATTGTCTACACTATCAAATCCCTTCTTCCTTGGCCATTTCTTTTCTTTTTTCTTTCTGTTTGTTTGTTTGTTCTTCGAGACAGGGTTTCTCTGTGTAGTTTTGGTGCCTGTCCTGGATCTCCCTCTGTAGCCCAGGCTGGCTTCGAACTCATAGAGATCCGCCTGGCTCTGCCTCCCGGGTTCTAGGATTAAAAGCATGCGCTATCACTGCCCGGCTTCCTTGGTCATTTCTTAAGAGTCAAGGAAGTCAACACCACAGTTGACGCTGTGGGTATGGCACCTGTGGGTTCTATCAAGTGAGCACAAGACTGGGCCCGAGTGAGAGTTCCGTGTGTCATATGAGTGCCCAAATCCCAGCATCCAGGACCCACACTGGCTTTGCCTCTCACTGACACAGCACTGGGGAATGTCTAGGAAGCATTCCCAAGAAGCGAGACCAAACTAGACCACATTGAATTTTACAGGCTCTTCACGCATTAAGAATATTGGAAACACCCATAAAGGAAAGTTGTAAATTTAAGGCATATAAAAGAATTTTGCTTTATAACCCTAGGGAAGTACCAATTTGTTTGCTTCCAGACATGCAGTTACTAAGGATCATCTCTGAGGGGCGTGTTCTTTGTTCTGCCTGCTTGTGTGGTCACTTGAAGCCAGGAGACAGGTAGGTGAGTATGAGGTCCATAGGTAGCATGTGGACATGTGTGCCAAGGAAGGGACCTTCGTGTTCATCTGCTCATTTGAATGACAGGAAGAGAAGGGACCAAATATAAGATCCTCCAAACAAAAGCGGGCCAAACCTTTGAGTAGGGAAGGGTACACATGAGGAGGAGCTGTCTGGGGGGGGACATTGGGCTGTTGGTAGAACAATTGCTTTGCGTAATAAATTCCTGACCTAATGAGTGTGTGGAAACTGGTACTTGTGAGTAGGCCTGTTTTGGGTTTGGACTTCACATACCACCACCACCACCAACAACAACAACAACAAAGTATGCTTAAAAGAGATCAGCGTAACCTCCACTTAATTTGCATTTTTCTTAAGTTCATGTTCATGAAGGGCAAGATATTCTAGCAATGGAGTCAAAGCTATTAGAGCACTTTCTGACCATACTTCACCCTGGGAAAAGGTCACTGCATCTATTGGAGATCTTGAGGGAGGGGAAACCTTACCAGCCAACCCCTGCAAATGCAGAAGAGAGTTTCAACCCCACAGAGAGGCTTTAGTCATTGGATTCCACTTTGCCTTGGAATTTCTCATGCCCTGGGATTCTTTGATAGAGGTGTCTGGGACAGGGTGCTGTTGAAATCCAGCTAAACAGTAACTGGTGATTTCATAGTGTTGATTAACCTGCCCTTGAGTTCTATGGCCTCGAAGGAATGTCACTTTTCTTTGATGCCACTGAGACATTCAAGGGCAGTTTAGCACAGAGATGAGTACACATTGTCCAATAGAGAGGTGTGTTATTTCCAGCTGTCTCCAAGATGGGGTGGTCACATGTTGGACAGACAGCCCTAACACTAACCCAGTACATCTCTGTGACGCAGACTGACACCTCTCTTAGGAGCCTGGGCTCTCAACCTGCTTGTTCTCTGTAAGCACTGTGCAGAAATCTAAGTACACATTCCTGATCCATTCATCTGTTTCCTGTTTGTAAAAAGTTTATATTACATGTGCATGATTAATTATTTATGTGTGGTCCCTCTTTTCAATGTTTTTTAACTTTGCTTTTACTACTGTTTGGGGATGGAGTCTTGCTATGTGGCCCAGGCTTGCCTCAAGACTCAGAAGCTCAAGATATACTCCTGCCTGAGCCTCCCAAATAGCTGGTGGTGAGAGTGTGTATCACCATGCCCAGCTCGCATTTCATTCATTCATTCATTCATTCATTCATTCATTCATTCATTCACCCAACAACTGTCTGAGTATCTGCTATGCCAAATACTGCTCTTGCCACTGGGTAAGTCTCTTTCTTTCTTGCACTGGTTGCGGTGAGGAATAGAGAAGTACAGACAGACAGACAGATAGGATGGAAGTCCAGCTTGTCTTCACACACAGATTTACGTACACTCTGGACATTTATGTGAGATGGATGCATATCTGCTCAGTTGAAATCGTCATTCAAGAATCACTTTCTCGGGCTGGAGAGATGGCTCAGCGGTTAAGAGCACTGGCTGCTCTTCCAAAGGTCCTGAGTTCAATTCCCAGCAACCACATGGTGGCTCTCAACCATCTGTAATGAGATCTGGTGCCCTCTTCTGGCCTGCAGGCATACATGCAGGCAAACACTGTATACATAATAAATAAATCTTTAAAAAAAAAAAAAAAGAATCACTTTCTCTTCCTTTCAAATTTTATTTAATTTTATTTTTTGAGACAGGACCTCTGAGTAGCCTAGGTTGACCTAGAGCTCCCTGTGTAGTTGAGAATAGTCTTGAGCTCTGAATCCCCCTGCCTCTCTCTGACTCTGGAGTGCTAGGGGAACCCAAACCATTTACAGTGAAGGGATACGTAAACAAGTCTGCTGGATGGTGCTTGTAGCATGAGAGACATTTTGGATAGGGCGATCTGGAAGGGTCTTTTTGAAGCAGTGACAATAAACACGTGCTGAGTGGATGCAATCATGAGTTCATGAATACCAGGAGTCATTGGAGAAGCAGGGATATAGTGATCACCATGTCTGCTTTTTAGAAATTCCCAGTCTCAGAGGATGGACTCAAGACCATGAGATGGAAAGGAAATTATTAGAGTACAGGTAAGATAGTTGGTATCCCCAGGAAGAAGGCAGAGAGGGACCCTGAGAGAGGAGATTTGGGCCTGAAGTTGATTTTAGAGATGAAAGCAGGCCAGGCAATCCAGGCAGGAGGAATGGAGACCTGGCTCTGAAGGAGGCGAAAACTCAGGGCAGGTACAGGGAGAAGGGAGCAGTGTAATTTAGCTGCTTTGTAGGCAACTCCTCCTGCTGCTTAATGGCATCACACAGAGGATCTCTGAGTACAGAAACACAGATGTAAGCAAATGGTGTCTGAGAACAGTTACAGCAGGCTGAAAGGACCCTGAGGAGCTGCCATGATCTCCCATGCCCAAAAGGAGAGGACTTGCTATGGGATGCCTTTCTGTATGCTGTGAATATGTGTTTGGTTAATAAAGAAGCTGCTCTGGCCTATGGCAAGTCAGGTTATAGCTAGGCAGGAAATCCAAGAGAGAGAGACAGGAAGAAGAAAGACAGAAGTGTGAGAGATGCCAGCCTGCCGCCCAAGAAGCAACATGCCAGCAGACCGGTAACGCCACGGCCATATGACAATACACAGATTAATAGAAATGGGTTAATTTACGATAAAAGAGCGAGCTAGCAAGAATTCTTAGCCATAGGCCATACAGCTTGTAATTAATATTAAGCCTCTGAGTGATTATTTTATAAGCAGCTGCGGGACTGCAGGTGAGAGAATTTGTCCCGACTGCGGGCCTCGGCAGGACCGGAGAAACTTGGGGCAACAAGGACTCACTCACTTTCCAGGATGAAAATGGAGCGGGCCAGCTGGGTGTATAGCAAATGTGCTTATAATCTAAACACTTTGGAGAGCCGACGCAGGAATATTATGAATTTGAGGCCAGACTGAGCCACAGAGTGAGACCCTGTCTCAAAAGCCGCAAGACAGTGCTGTGGAGATGGCTCAGTGGGTAAAGGGATTGGCATGTAAGCTGGGCATGGTGGCTCACATCTGTAATCCCAGAACTCATGTGCTGTGATGGGGGACATAGGCATGAGACTCCGTAGAGGCTTGTGGGCCAGCTAAACCCGCATACTTAGCAGTGAACAAGAGACCCTGTCTCAAACAAGATGGTAGAGGAGGACTGATAATCGCGATTGCCCTCTGACTTCCACATGCACACCCATACACGCCATGCATGCACAAAAGTGGGAAGGTCCAAAAGGAAGGAATGAGGGAAGCAGGGGCAAAGGGAAAGAAATGGAGCCCGCCGCCAGAGTCAACAAGCCGGGGTGAAATTTCCACCACCAGCTGGAAAGGCCTTACTAACTCTGTGTGCGGTGTAGTCCTATCTTGCTTGCTTGTTTGTTTGATACAGGGTCTCACTGTGTAGACCATGTTTACCATGTTTACCCTAAATGTGAGATCCTACTGCCTTCTGAGTGTTGGGATCCCAGGCATTTGCCACTGTGTTGGGCTTTGGCTTCAGTATTTTTTTGAAGTCATTTGTGTGTATGAGTGGGGGCACATGTGTACATGGCACACCTGTGGAGGTCAGAGGACAACTTTGGATGTCAGTCTTCACCTTTTTCCTTTAATTTGAGTCAGGATCTCTTATTGTTTCCTGCTGTGTATGCCAGGCTAGCTGGCCCATGAACTTCTGGGAATGATATCTCTGTCTCTTATCTCACCATAGGAAGACTGGAGTTACAGACGTGCCCCACCTTGTCCAGCTTTGCCAGTGTTCTGGGGACTCATGTTACCCACTGCATTGCCCTAGCTCTTAGTTTGGGCATTTCTGTTCTGCTGACACTGCTTAAGTTTGCTTGGCTTTGAACTCACAAATCAGAGACTAAAATGGGCTCGCTGATGTTTCTTCAGCATTGTCTTTTCTCCCAAATACAGTAGGGATGTTGTTGGATGATAGGACAAGGACTTCCTTCTGAAGAGACGATGAGACCATACGCTCCTTGCCTGTTCATTGGCTCCAGATAGTTCTTTCATTGACTTTGATTTTTATCATATACTTGGATGCTAAACTTAAATTTTAAACCTCATACACATAGGCTGGCAACTTAAAAAATTGGTTTTCTAAGGAAGTGAAGAAATTGGAAGCTGTGCACTGTAGACAGATTTTTCTTTGGGCTGCCAGCTCACAAACAATGACATGGAGTCCTATTATTTATTATGAAAGCTCAGCCTTAGCTTAGGCTTGTTCCTAACTACCTCTTATAACTTAAATTAACCCATATTTTTAAATCTACATTCTTCCATGTGCTTGTTTCCTCATCTCCATTATGCTCATCCTGCTTCCTCCATGTCTGGCTGGCGACTTTGCCTTTCTTTTCCCAGAGCTCTCTCTGTCCAGAAGTCCTTGTTATATCTCCTGCCTAGCTATTGGCCATTTAGCTTTTTATTAAACCAATCACAGTGACATGTCTTTACACAGTGTAATCAAATATCTCCCAACATTTCCCCTTTTTTTTTGTCTAAATAAAAAGGAAAGGTTTTAACTCTAACATAATAAAATTACAAACAATAAGAACAATTATCAGGTAAGAATTACATTCATAATATCCAGTTTGTTTTTATTTGGCATATTCAGAGAAAATTCTATTATCTATCTTATCTTGATGAATTGAAAGTTTTATACCTAAACCATTTTTTATCATAAGTTGCATTATCATCTTAAAACTATCTTCTTTTTAGACCTCAAAACATTTTCTTAGATAAACAATTTAAGGTTTTATGTCTCTCAACCTTATACATTTTATACCTTTTTTGTGAGTTGTTTTTTTTTTAAATTTGGTAACAAAGAAAACTGTAACTATTATCTGTCTACAGTGTACCACTAATAGGAGTGTGGAGTCATGCAAATGATATGGGAGACGGTGGCTGGCTGTTCCTCACAAAATTACAAGAGGATTTACCCTAAGGTGAGGCAGCTCTACTGTGAAAATGACCAGAAGAACCAAACAAGGATCTTGAAGGACCACACGTTCATGACAGCATTGTTCTCAATAGCCAGGAAGCAGCCATAGATGTATGCATGACAAATGAGTGGGTGATCAAATGTGGTCTAGTCATGTAATGGAATCTCATACAGTCTTGAAAAGGAAGGAATTCTGAAGCATTGTCTAATGTACATTCCCCTGTGGACATTATGGTGAGTGAAATGCACCAGATGCGTGACAGAAACTGTCCATGCTTGTCTGAGCCGGCTAGGATTCCTAGAGAAAGGGAAGCACAGTGGTTGACTTGTTCACTGGGTACAGAGGCTCAGAGTTGCAAGATGACAGAGTTAGGGCCGTGTTGACATAATAGTCCAAATGCTTTGAACACGAGGCCGTGTGCTTAAAAATGGTTGCATGGCAAAATTTATGTTGCATACGTTTTATCACAATTTAAGTGAAGCTGAGACTATGTCATGGCCTCCTGATTGTCTGTTTCACTGTTTTGTAAAGATAAATTTCACTTCAGGCTGGTTATCTGCTCTCTGCTATGCCTGAGACCAGAGTGTTTCTGTTATTTTTAGGTATTTGAATACATATATGTACATACATATCTGCATACATGGTATCCTAGGATAGGACTCAAGTTCAAACACAACATTCATTTATGTCTCCTGTGTGCCTCATTCACACAGCCTGACGGTGATTCTATACAATATTTAGTGTGCTTTTTTTGGTTTGAGTTGAGTTGAAGTGTGAGATTCTCCCTCTGTACAATCCTGTCAGCACTCAAAAAATGTGGAGTATTTCAAATTTCAGATCTGAGGGTTAGAGGTGCTCCACCTTTGTTTGACGGAAGTTGACATGGAAAATGTAGCACTTACAAAGAAAAGGAATAAATTCTAAGGGCTGAAACTTTTTCTAATAAGAAGAATTAATTTGATTCTTTGTGGTGGACTCATAATAATTTTGGAAATTCTTTTGGACCAATCCGACTGTGATGTTAATCTGTCCTTAGCATGACCAGAGGATATGGGAAAGCCAAGAGCATAGACTCCTGGGAAGGTAAATTTCAGAAGTCTACTGGAGAGGAGTTACAAAAGCCTGGACAGGGCCTCTGCTGGTTTGTCAGGAGAATTTCCACTCCATTTCAAAGGGAGAGACATAGTAATGAATGTCCAGGCCATTTTAATAAATACAAAATTCCCCAAATGGCCTATTGTTCCAGACTCTATGGCTCTAACAAGTCCTGTAAAAATAAAGATTGAACTATACAGAGTACTTAGGGGTTTTGTTTGTTTTGTTTTTTCCTTATTATTGTCACTTGACTTTGCTACTAAAAGTCACTAGGCACCTGGCCTGAGAGTGTGCTGATGGCTCTGACCTTTGGTACTATTCCTCACCACTTCTTCCCCAGCTACAGGGGACACTCTTCTCTCCCCGAATCACAGCTCTGCACTGCCCACAGGAAAGAGGGTGACCCACACTGTCCTTGGCTGACCCACGGCAGGGAGCAGGCAGAACTCAGCTGCCACACAGGGGAGTGCTTCTCAGATTCCTTATCCCTTTGCAATCTTGAACTTTTATTTAATTTCAAGATTTGGGGGGAAATTGCAAGATTAGTAGAAAGAGGTACTGTGCGTGTATCTTTTAGGAATGAAACATGGGCATACTGTTTTTATCAAAGGGCATCAAATATCATTTGTTTCCCTAATACTGTCTTCTATAGATTTCTTATTCCAGGTCCAGGACCACTGCATTTAGACAGCATGTAGAGCTCAGTTTTAACCACGGACTAAGCAAGCAGCCCACCCCATGATTTCCCATTTTTCAATGAAAGTAGTTGGCAGTTATGAAGATCTCTTCTTGATTATGTGTTGGATGTGGCCGATTTGGTGTCCTTTCTGTGGGTAGCACATCCAGGGACTGACAGTTGAGGCACCTTGATATGACCTGCACATATGAGGAAGCCATTTCGAAAGAACAGCTTTTAAAAAGTGTAGGGCTGGGAGATAGCTCAGTTAGTACAATGCTTGTCACACAAGCGTGAAGACCTGTGTTCAGATCCCTGGCAAGGCAGTGTGCACTGTAATCCAGTATGAGGGATGTAGAAATCGGAGGATCCCTGGGGCTTCCTGACCAGCCAGTTCAGTCAAATCAGCAAGCTCCGGAGTCAGCGAGAGACCTCTCTCAAAAAATAAGATGGAGAGCTTTGGAGGAAAAAACCTAGCGTCAGCCTCCAGCTTCCGTGCCCATGTCTTCGAGGCAGCAAAAGCAACTGTAGTGAAACAAACATCTGTTTACCTCTCTAAGCTGTGGCTGAAAGTTTTCCTGTGTTCTGCCTGGACCGCAGTCAGGACAAATCTCTCTCACCCGCTGGTCCCGCAGCTGCTCAGACCCAAATAAACACACACAGGCTAATATTATTTTTTAACTGGCCATAGCAGGCTTCTTGTTATCTAGTTCTTATATCTTAAATTAACCCATTTCTATAAATCTATACATTGCCACATGGCTGTGGCTTACTGGTCTGCTGACATGTTCCTTTGGTGGCGGCTGACATCTCCTGACTCAGCCTTCCTCTTTCCAGAATTCTCCTTGTCTGCTTACCCCACCTGTACTTCCTGCCTCACTACTGGCCAATCAGCATTTTATTTATCAACCAATCAGAGCAACACACATTCACAGCATACAGACTGACATCCCACAGCACTAAGCCCATGCCAGTCAAGAGCTAGAATTCTGTCAGTTGCTCTGGAAGCCCTCCTGTCCTAGTCACAAGGCCTTTCTCCCCAAAGTAGCCATTACTCTGACTTTCATGGTAATCATATCTACACTCGATTTCCGAGTCTGTAGTACCCCACAGCTTCCTTTAAGCTGTCCATTCCCTGGCCATATACCCCTACAGCACCATTTTTTTTCCCAAGACAGGGTTTCTCTGTGTAGCTCTGGCTGTCTTGGAACTCGATCTGTAGACCAAGCTGGCCTTGAACTCACAGAGATCCACCTGCCTCTGCCTCTGGAGTGCTGGGATTAAAGGCATGCACCACCATGGCTGCCCATTCCACCCCACTCCCCCTTTCTTTTAAACCATAAATTAAGACACTTTCTTGGGTATCTTATATTACCTGAAGAAGTAAAAATCCAACTTACAACCGAGGTGTGTGTGTTGGGGGGGTGGGTAGGAGTAAGAAACACACCTGTTAGTGTTGTGTAATATTTTGTTTATGTTCTGACAAACAAAGCTTGCCTGGAGAACAGAGGGTGGAACTAGCCACTAGTTAACCAAGAGATCAGGCAGTGGTGGCACACACCTTAAGTTTGGAGTATATAGGAAATAATCCATATTTCCTTCCCTACATGTACTAATTTCCATAATTTCTGTTGAAGGAAAATGTTTGGACTAATCTGCAGATTTTCCACCAAGTCATGGTCTTTGTTAATCACTTGTGCATGACACATGGTCTTATCCCTCTGCTCTGTGGTCTAGGGGCTTTGATCAGACTGATGCCATCCTTTTGATTGGGTTACAGGAGGTACTCTGATTCTGTGATCAAGAGCCTATAATACTCTAAGCATTCCATGAATTCACTGGGGCTTAAGTATTGCAAAATGATAATATTCTGATGTTATCATTGATTGGTCAGAATGATCACAAGGTCACACTCTTGTCTCCTATTTGTGTATCCTTAAGTTTGGAGTATATAGAAAATAATCCATATTTCCTTCCCTACATGTACTAATTTCCATGACAATGAATTTATTTCTCATTCTTTGGAAGTGGCCAGTTAGATACCTGTGCACACTCACACACACTGGCTCTATCCTTACACACACATATGCCTATATGTACACAATCATGAACCCATGTATTTAAACATATTTGATGAGTTTTCTTTTGTTTTGGGTGTGAGCCTAGCCTTTAAAAGCTGAGCCACCTCTCTAGTCCAAGCTTTAATCCATTTTGATTATTCTTAAATTTTATTACTGTTATTATTGTTATTATTACTGTTGTGTGTATATGATGTATGTGTGTGTATGCATGCCAAGACACACACGTGAAGGTCAGAGTGAGTTTGATTCTCCCCCCTTTGTGTGGGCTCCAAGGTCTGAACTCAGATTGCAGGCTTGCACAGCAGGTGCCTTGAGCCACTGAACCACCTTACCTGCCCTTAGTTTGTTTTTTGAGACATAGCCTCACTTGGTAGTCCAGGCTAGCCTGGAACTCACTATGTAAAGATCAGGGCAGCCCCAAGCTCATGGGCATCTATCTACCTTAGCCTCCTAAGTGCTGATCTTACAAACGTGAGCC